>CAKXYN010000149.1:3000000-3219856 GCA_935064755.1 Tragelaphus eurycerus | reverse complement strand
GCAAAAATAGACAAGTGAGACCACATTAAATAAAAAAGCTCAATCACAGCCAAGGAAACAACTAAATGAAAAATCAATCTATGGATTGGGAGAAAATTTTTTTCAAATCATCTGAGAAAAGGTTAATATATAAACATATACAATACTGTTCAAATGACTATTATCAAAAAGACAAAACAAGTGTTGGCAAGGATAGTAAAGGAAAGAGAACCCTTGTACACTGTTGGTGGGAAGGTAACTTGGTACAGGCACTATGTAAAATTGCATAAAGTTCCTCCAAAAAATTAAAAATAAAACTACTATATGATCCAGAAATCCCACTTCTGGATATATAGCCAAATAAAATTTCATAACTACCTGAAAGAAATATCTGCAGCCCCTTGTTCATTGCAACTTTATTCACAATAGCCAAGACATGGAAACAATCAAAGTGCCTGTGCATGAATGGATAAAGAAAATGTGTGTGTAAGTGTATATACATATATACACAATGAAACATTATTCAGTCATAGAAAAGAGGAAATCCTGAATGTCATGACAACATGGATAAACCATGAAGGCATTATGCTAAGTGAAATAAGTCAGAGAAAGACACATACTGTATGATCTCACTTATATGTGAGATCTAAAAACGAGCCAAACTCAGAGAAACAGAGAGTAGAATGGTGGTTGCCAGGGGCTGCAGGGACGGGAAATGAGGACATGTTTTTCAAAGGATACAAACTTCCAACTATAAGGTGAACAAGTTCAGGGGATCTAATATTCAGTATGGTAACTCTAGTTAACAATACTATGTTGTATCCTTCAAAGATGCTAAGAGAGTGGATCTTAAATATTCTCACAACCACCACCAACACAGAGAAGGTAACTGAAGGTGTGTGTGCCCAGTCTTGTCCAACTCTTTCTGACCTCATGGACTGTAGCCCACCAGGCCCCTCCGTCCATGGGATTCTCCAGGCAAAAAGGTTGGAGTGGGTTGCCATTTTCACTTCCAGGGGATTTTCCCAACCCAGGAATTGAACCTGAATCTCCTACACAGCACTCGCATCTCCTGCACTGCAGGGAGATTCTTTACCACTGAACCACCAGGGCAGTTTGAACACAGGTGTGCAGGAAATATTGACTGGTTTCTCTGAGATGGCTGAGGAAGGCTGGTCTCTACCTTTCAGAGACCCTAGGTCATGCTCATTTACTTTGTGGCTGGTTAGTTAACCTTCTGCTGTCAAATGTCCCTGGAGCTAGACGGACAAGCAGACCTATATATCTCAAATTCAGATTAGAAGTCAGAGATCTGGACTTTCCTGGTGGCTCACTGGTTAAGAATCCTCCTGCCAGTGCAGGGGCCATGGGTTCCATTCCTACTGCGAAAAGATTCCACATGTCAAGGAGCAAAGAAGCCCATGGGCAACAACTACTGAACCTGCACTCTAGAGCCCATGCTCTGCAACAAGAAAAGCCACTGCTCACCCCAACTAGAGAAAGCCTGAGCACAGCAATGAAGCCTCAGCACGGCCAAAAATGAACAAACAAACACACAAAAGAAGTCAGAGCTTCTCCATTCACTAATATGACCTTAGGAAAACCAGTTAGCTGCTCTGGGCCTCAACTTCCCCATCGGAAAAAAATGGGCTTGGACAAAAATCTCACTCCCACCTATTCTACATTCTTACAGTGCTAAGAATGCATAGCCAGACATCCACAGAGAGGAAAGGGATTACTCAACAAATGATGCCAGACTTTAGCCATTGACAAAAAACAAAAAGGAAAGTCAACCAAATCCAAATTTTATAACACATGTCAAAAGAACTCCAGAGGAATAAGCATATACAAGATAAAAAAAATCACAATGAAAATAAGAAAATATATCCTTGAATAGCCTTATGGTCAGATGGTAAAAGAATTTTAAATTCAAAGAATATGAAGAAAACAGAAAAGGAAAACATTGGGAAATTTTATACATCAGAAAAGAAAACCAATATTCTTAGAAATGTATGCAAACATAATAGGCAACTGCAAAATGAGAAAACCACAACAAAAAGAACAAAGATTTATGTCATACCCTCCACCTGATAGCATCTTCGTCTCTCAGTTCTCCACACAGGAAAGGCAGGGCCTAAACCCGACCCAGGGACCAGAGGGAAGCTGTGAAAGCTCATGGACCTGATAGCCACGTGACAGCACCACCCCAATCCAGAGGGCTGTTTCTAAAAGCCTGAGTAACTACCCAATAACAGCCACCTGCAAACTGAACCTTGGGGAGGAATGACTGAGGCTCTTACCTAATTGTGTAGATGAAAAAACTCAGGCCCAGAAGAGCTAAATGAGATTGCAAAGTCATAACAAGTGGTAAACGTTAACGCCAATTCTGGAACCCAGCTGGGGTTCTGCCTCAGCTGATCCATCTATGAAATGAAGACGTTGGGTTAGACCCGTGGTTCTCCAAGTGCTGTGGATAGACCAGCAGCATGAACCTCACACGAGAAGTCCTTGGCAATGCAAACTCTCAGGTCTCCCCAGATCCAGAATCCTCACCACTGGGATGGGGCACAGCAATCTGTGGTCCCACAAGCCTTCTAGGTTCTTCCTATGTGCTCACAAATTTGGAAAACCGCTTGATTCCAGGATGTCTAAGGGCCCTTCTAGACATTTTCCTGAATGTCTGAGCATTGACCTCCAGGCCATTTGGCACAAAATCACACTACTCTTAACCTAGGACCAAAGAGTGGTATACAAAGGAAAAAACTGATTGCAGTTGGTAATAGTGGGACTAAATGCCGCCCCTTTGGTGGAACTTATACCTATTGTATGTTAAAAGCTCCCTGTCTGGATTCACTTGCATATGGCATGCTGGTACTCCTAAGCCAGGCCTTCTTCCTGGGGTCTGCTTAGAGAGAGGACCAATGAGCCCCTCTTCAAAAAAAGTCAAGTGGAGGTGGGACAGGGGAGGGGCAAGGAAGAGATGGCCTGTCAATCACCTTTTTGCAGCCAATTCTCTTAGGCTTCGAGGCCCCCAGGACCAAACATGCTGGAGGGAACAGCAGGGCCCAACCTTCCCTGAGCCTGGCTGCCCCAGTTTGATGTGCCCTGGCCTTGGTCAGATTTCATAGCCAGCTCAAGTCCAGCTGACATGCAGACAATCTCCTCACCTGACAGTGAGGACCTGGCCTGGGTTGAGGCCACCAGACTTTCCATCCCAGGAAGGGGCTCTGCTCCTCAGCCATCCTTGCCTAATGCTGGTCACCCAGCAGGGGCGGCTGTTGCCTAGGCCAAAGCCCAGCACCCTCCCTGGCAGCCCCCAGCCGTGCAGTGCCCTCACCCCAGCAGCTCCCGGCCCCCAGCCGCCACACCCCAGCAGCCCCTTGGAGCCAGAACCACTCTGGCCCAACAGCCCCCTCATCCCATCATCCCCCAGCCCCTCAGTGCCCTCACCACAGCAGCACCCTCATCCTACACCCTCTTGGTCCTGCAGCCCTCTCACCCCAGAAGCCCTCTGGCCCCACAGCCCACTCACCCCAGCAGCACCACTGAGGCCACCTTCACTGTTGGCTATCACCTCTGCCCCTACTTCCCAGCCAGAGCTATAGAGGAGGTTTTATGTTGGATGAAAGTGACATAAAACCAGCTCCACTGGCCCAACCAAAGCCTGTGCTCTGAAGGATGGAAGGGGAGGAGGGGAAGATGGCAGTTGTGTCCAAGGGAGGGTTGAAGACTTTAAACATTTACTTTGATTTGGGGGAGGCAGCTCTTGAAAGTCAGTGGAGGGACCCCACCTCAAGGGCCCAGAAAGACAGATTATGGTGCCTTGGGATGCCCAACATCTTTCCCCACCCACACCCTCCTGGCCTTCCTGTCTTAATGAGATGATGGAGGACACTTGAGCCACTTGGCCTCGTTGTTCACCAGAGGAACATAAAGGCCCTGAGGTGGGAAAGCAAAAGACCCTCAAGCTGTGAACAGGAGACTCTGTTTTCTGTCACAGAGTCTGTGGCATGGAGACTGCAATGTGCCACGATTGAGGGGCACCATGCTGTTGAGAACAGAAAAGAAGAAAAAACTGTTGAGGGGAGGCAGATTCCTCAGGCTTCCCAAGAAAGATGGCGTGCTTCACTTGTAGCACGTGTAACCTGCTTTCAGGACTTGGTTAATATCGTTAAGCAACTTAATGCCTTCAGAAACGTCCAGTTAGAACAGGCACAAACAAAATCTAAACATCATAAAGTAATTCATGATACTGAGAGAATTTATGCCTCTATCAACCTGTATGATAAGAGATACAAAATCATCTTATGAGCTTACAGATGACGAAAATCAATGGAAACCAGGTATTGTGGAGGCAATTGTTGAGGAAATTAAAAAGAAAACTTGAGGAAAAGTCTGAAGGTAAAAGCCACCCTGAAATAATTCTTTATCTTGGCATGAAAGTTTTGAAGAATGCAGAATTGTTCAGAAATATGATTCAGAAAGTCGATGAGCCTATTTTAGAGCACCTGAAAGACTTGTTTGCAACTTCTCAAGATGCTGGAGAGCCTACGAATTTCACAGTTGAACTTCTCTGAATCCAGTGACTATTTCTCAAATGAGGTGTTGACTGAAACATATCTAATAAAGTCATACCTGGATGATCCTTCTGTTCTCACAGACCACAAGGTATAGGCTGCATTGGGTGCTAATTACATTGGAAGAAGAATGTCACTCAGGATGCATTAAGGAACAGGATAGCAAAGGAAACAGAACTTCTAGAACAGGGTAGAAAACAACTTTCAAGGACTCATACTTAAGCTACTTTTGTACTCTGGAAAATCCTAAATTTAGAATACTAAGTGGGGTTGGTACAGGTAACATTCCTGAAGATCAATTGCAGTTCTCTTTCATGAGTGTACAAGATCAGTATTTTACTCAACAGGACAAGACGCAGAGAATGATGACTATGACACAGGTGAAGAATCAAGAGAGAAGAAGCAAAGACAGAGGAAGAAAACGATTAACCAGAATTGGAAGAAGTACCCTAAAGTAAACATGACTCGGTTGAATGCAAGCTGCAGTGAGCCAAGGGTGTTATATATCATTAGAGAATAGCTTAAACATACTCTGCACTGCTTATACCTACTTTAAAAAAAAAAAATGTTTCTAGGTAGCTAAATAAGCAGCCTTTAAAAGGTTTTAAAACCAGTGCTTTCTTCTTAGAATTTTAATGGTCTCCACTTTTCTGCCAGGTACATAATTTACTGCATCCTTAAACATCCATAGTTTGGTTCTCGTGAAGTAATTTTGTCATAGGTATAAACCTACAGCTGTACAATATCAGAATCCTTAAAGCAAACTAAGAGTGGTTTAGAAAGCCTTCCTGAGAAACCATTTGAAGTAGTTTTCAAATTAGCTTACTGGGCTTGTGCCTTCATCATTGTGCAGTACAAAGGTAGTCTCTTGTCCTCACTAGTACACAATGGACATTTAACTGAACCATGTGCATGGTTAAGGGTTCCAGTAAAGCCACGTTCAAAAACTATCAGCTTATTTGAGGACCTTTGTACTTATGGTTGAATGAAAAGAAATTTAGAGACAAGTGATTCATCACTGGGGTGTTAATAAAGTCTTGTCTTCATTTTATACTTAGCAGAGTGGTTTTTGTAGCACTCTAACTTCCAGGAATGCTACCTGTTCACCTTTTGGTAAACTTGTATCAGATTATTTTCTTGAAAGAAGGCTAAAATATCAATGGGCAAAAGATGTTCTAGAGCTGTGTTCCCCCACGTTTTTGCCACCAGAGATAAGTTTCAAGGAAGACAAATTGTCCACGGACCAGGGAGGAGGTGGATGGTTTAGGGATGATTCAGGGGCATTACATTCATTGTGCACTTTATTTCTATTATTATTACATCAGCTCCACCTCAGATCATCAGGCACTACGTCCGGGAGGTTGGGGATGCCTGCTCTAGAGTCAGTCAGTCAGTTCAGTCCCTCAGTCGTGTCTGACTCTGCAACCCCATGAACTGCAGCACGCCAGGCCTCCTTGTCCATCACCAACTCCCAGAGCTTGCTCAAACTTATGTCCATTGAATCAGTGATGCCACCCAACCATCTCATTCTCTGTCTCCTGCTCTAGAGTACTGGATTTCAAAGTGTGGCTCCCAGTATAATGGTCTAGGAGGTCACACAATGCAAGTGAGCCCAGCCCTGCACTTTGGCTAAGACAACAGAGGAAGAGGCTCACGTCCATCTAAAACCAAGCTTCATTCACTGGCTTCAAAGTGTTGTGGGTAAAGTGACTAGGACACCAAGGGCTCCTCTGGAGAAGAGACTAGAACACATTGGGGCTTCAGTCACACACCCCTCTGAGGATAATGTTTTCCTGGAGGAAGTAAAGAAAAGTGTAAGGTAAAACTAACGACAGAAGTCGTAGATACGGTCATGCCATTTATATAAAGTTTTAAAACATGCCAAAAATACTATGTACTTTGTGATATAAGTGTATATTTAACAACCTCTTTCATTTCCCATCAATGTAGGCAATGTACATGGGAATGAAAGACCAAACTCATAACACCAGGTACCATTTGAGGAAAGGATGTGCAGACCTTCAGCTCCATTTCTATTGTTTTATTTCTTAAACTCAGTAGGGATTATCTGGGCCCCAAGGAAGTTTCTATTTGTGCTCATACTAATATTGCTATAGTCTCAGGTGTGACTTTAAGTAGTAGATGGGCCTAATCTCTAGAATTGGGGTTAGAAAGTGGGTGAAAAATAGTTAATCAGAGAAAGGGAGTTTGGTGGGAAGGCCTCGTTCTACAATTAGTTAAGGTCACTTAGATACCCATTCAGGATGGCACTAGCAGACTGCTTCTCCAGTATGCTACAATAGCATACTTCACAAAGGCCTGCCTACATCCCATCTCAAGACACTCACTGTATGGAACCTCCAGGAATCTTCTTCACCTTTCTGTCTTAAAGTACTGAATACCTCCAGAGACAAGTTGAACTGAGGCAAAGCTATGAAAGTGGAACAAGATTTGCATCCATAGATCCTTTACCTCTTTTTTCAGTGACATCCTGTTAACTCTAAAGCAGTGGCCCCTGCTGTCCTCCTCAATTCCACCATCATCCCCAAGCACCTAAAATCAGGGTCACTGTCACACCCCATATAGTCCCTCTTTCCCTGGAAGTACCCCATGCCCCCAGATCTTTTCTTCATTCCTCTACTCATCTGCTCTCAATTTTCCTGTCCCAATTCCTCAAAAACCTGCCTAATGTAATACCTGGCTAATGATATAAAAATAATAGTATTTTCAGGCAGGATGTGATTCCATGTTAACATGCAATGTAGTTGTCTCTGAAAGGTCCTATGAAATGATGCTAAAATAGGCAATTTCAGACCCTGTTGCAAAGTAGGGGACAAAAATTTTAGAGGATTTTTAACTTACATTATGTAAAGAGACAGCAATTTAATGTGTAACCTCTCTGACCTCCAAAAGTTGAAATTTAGAATGAGCTAACCACAAAGCAAGAAAACATTAACACTGATACAGTTCTCTGCCATCTTATATATACTTTTAATGACGAAATTGAAAGACTTTTTTTTTTCTATGAACTTGTCCCCCTCAATCTAAAGATACTGATGTGTGTGTTTGTTAGTCACTCAGTGATGTCCGACTGTTTGCAACCTCATGGACTGTAGCCCACCAGGCTTCTCGGTCCATGGCATTCTCCTGGCAAGAAGACTGAAGTGGGTTGCTATTTCCTCCTCCAGGGGATCTTCCCAAGCCAGTGATTGAACTTGGGTCCCCAGCATTGCAGGCAGATTTTTTACCATCTCTCTGGCAATATGAGATGTACTGGTATATAGAGAAATTATGAAAAATTTACTTACATTCAAGGCTCAACTTTAATCTCACTCACTGGGGCCTCTCCAAATGCATAAATGTGATACTACACATAGTAGCATTTGACTTTGTAACTTGTACAATTAATAAATATATAGGAAGCAGGTTGTTTATAGTCATTTAACAAATGTTTAAGGGGCCTCCTTGGTGGCTCAGGGGTAAAGAATCCGCTTGCCAGTGCAGGGGATTTGGATTCAATTACTGGTCCAGGAAATCTGTGTTCTAGAGTCCAGGAGCCACTACTGAGCCCATATGCCTAGAGCCATGCTCCACAACAAGAAAAGCCTCCACAGTGAGAAGCTTGCACCCTGCAACTAGAGACTAGACTCTGCTTGTGCAATGAGAAAAAAACCTGTGCAGCAATGAAGACCCTGTGCAGGCATAAATAAATAAATATTTCAAATAAACAAATAAATGCCCAAGTATTTCCTCTGTTCCAGATATCATTCTAGGTGTTTGGGGGACATAGTGAAGAAACAGACAATAAGCTCTGCTTTTGAGGCACTTAACTCTTGGTGGTGCTCAGGGGAGGCTGGGGAGTTAGGACAGGAGTAATAAAAATAAGGATAAAATTTATTAACTGAGAAAAGTTCAAAGCTATGAAGGAAATAGAAAGGGTGGTAATATAAGAGTTTTTGAGGGTGGCACTGGGTGACAAGTTGTAGTCAGCGATGATCCCCTCTGAGTGTTCTTTGACTCAAACCTGAATTCCACAGCCATGGTGGATTCATGTCAATGTATGGCAAAACCAATACAATACTGTAAAGTAATTAGCCTCCAAGTAAAATAAATAAATTAAAAAAAATTACAAACAAACAAACCTGAATTCCAAGAAGGAGGCAGCCATAGGACAATTTGGGAGGAAGATTCCCATGAAAATTACTAAGAACATAAAATTGAGGGTGGGGGCATTTCTTCTGTACAGAAGGCAAGCATTTACTGATTGAGTGTGGACAAGAGGACCAAATTAAAACTCTGCTTCCTCTGAATGAAAAGGGCATGCTTAGAAGATGAGACGACCCGGACAAACCTCACTAAGTTAAGTCACTTCAGTCGTGTCCGACTCTGTGCGACCCCATAGATGGCAGCCCACCAGGCTCCCCATCCCTGGGATTCTCCAGGCAAGAACACTGGAGTGGGTTGCCATTTCCTTCTCCAATGCATGAAGTGAAAAGTGAATGTGAAGTTGCTCAGTCGTGTCTGACTCTTAATGACCCCATGGACTGGAGCCTACTAGGCTCCTTCATCCTTGGGATTTTCCAGGCAACGATACTGGAGTGGGCTGCCATTGCCTTCTCTGAGACAAAGCTCAGTAATAACCCTTAATTCTGATAATGCTCATTGTATATGGTCATGTTAAATATTCACAAAATCCCTATGGGTTGGTAATTATTCTCTTTGTTAAGATGAAACTAAGGACCATAGGAAAGTGTACCCCAAGCCACAGAGCTTTTAACAACAAAGGGACAGAAAATGTAACATGATCAAAAATATCTGTTTGCAATTGACAGCCAACTTCCTATTATTTAAGGGTTGGAGACTGGGATTCTCTAATCAAAGAGAAGAATTAACAATCAGAATTTCTTGCCAACTCAGAAAAATGAAACTGAACTACTTGCTAAATAGCAGAGTGGTCATTTCTAGATAGTGAGATTAAGGGTGATTTTTATCTTCTTAATCCTGGTTCTGTTCCTTATGAGCTGTGTTTCATTGAGAATGTTGCTAAACATCTCTGTGTTTTGGTTTCCTTATTTGCAAAACATGGATAATAACAGTACTCACATCATAAGGCTGTTGCAAGGTGTAAATAACATAATATATGTGTTTAAAATAGTGCCCAAACTAAACACTTAATAAATGCTAATCATTATCATTAACTCAATATAATTTTAATTTGAATTTTTTGAGCATAATAAGTCCATGTGTTCTAAAGCCATTTGTCCATATGTTTAAAAATCATTTGTACGTATCTATGATTGATCTACCCATGTCTTTTGCTTATATTTCTATTATTATCTTCTCCATTTGTATCAGCAAGACATGTGTGAATTTTTCATTCCGTCTTTAGTCTTATGTGTTTTATTAATCTTTTATACAAAGAATATGTATTATTTTTATAAAGAAGAAAAGCATGGGATCCTAAAACTTGAGAGAAAGACCTTGGAGGGCCTTAGCAGAACTTTTCTTGAGTCAACTCATTCCTAAATGCACCAAAACTCTTCTGCTACCTCCACTATCATCTCAATGATTTTTTGCTTTGGAGGCCAACCTCCTTTTCAGGGCAAAGGGCAAACTCTTTACTGGAGCTTTCATGGCCCTATCTACTTTAAAGGGCCACCTGGCACTCTGCTCTACACGCCTGCCATTTTGCTCCCTGGCTAGGTGCACACCAACACACCTCTGCCACTCTTCATGCTGGTTCCTTTACCTAGAGGAACCTCCTTGCCCTTGCCTTTTTACTGCCGCTTGAATTCCTAGCTTCAGGACCCCGTGAAATGCCCCCTCCTGATTACTTTCCCAGGCACTAGCCCACCCCCTTCACCTACTGGCCATAGCTAATCATCCACTCTCCCATGCTTCCTTAACACTTGTGCTCATTCTTCTTATAGCACTTGACAGAGTGAGTCTTCATTGCCCAAGTGTCTGTCTAACCCTTTGGATCGTAAACCAGAACAATCTATAGGTCTTAGATACCTGAGTCCCCAAGTCCGAACATAATTCCAGGTATATAGTAGGTGCTTACATGTGCTCAGTGAAAGCTTAAATGACTAGGGTCTGGAGTGTTTGTCCTATAGCTTCAAGTGGACAGAGTAGTTGTTCCCGACCTGAAAAGACATTTGTATGATTTATCTTGTTTTGTTTGCTTTGTTTGGTAACATACTATCTCCTCTAAAGTGAATAGTGATGGTCTTGTTAAAAGTTCTGAAAAAATAATGTCCAGAGATAGGAGGAAACAAAGAAAGCATTAATACTCTGGTTTCATGGGTGGGGTGAATTTCCTGGTGGCTCAGATGGTAAAAACTTGGAGGCCCAGATTTGACCCCTGGATCGGGAAGATACTCCTGAAGAAAGGGAATGGCAACCCACTCCAGTAGTCTTGCCTCGAAAATTCCATAGACAGAGGATCCTGGTGGGCTACAGTCAATGGGGTTGTAACTTCATGTGGGGGAAAAAAAAAAAAAAACCTGTCTAAATGGGAGTATGTGCTTATCTGCTAAAGAAGAATGGAGGCAGTCCTGTCACAGCATGGGATAGGAAACAGGAGTGCCCTAATTAAGCACCTTCCTAACCCCAGGACCTCCATCACATCACCCACGTCTGCCCTCTGCCCAGAAAAAACATCTGCCTCCTCTTCCTACCCCTCAGTTCACTTCAGTCGTTCACTTAGGTCCGACGTTTTGTGACCCCATAGACTGCAGCACACCAGGCTTAGCTGTCCATCACCAACACCTGGAGTTTACTCAAACTCACTCAAACTCATGTCTATTGAGTCGGTGATGCCATCCAACTATCTCATTCTCTGTCATCCCCATCTCCTCCTGCCTTCAACCTTTCCCAGCATCTTTCCCAGTCTTTTCAAATGAGTCAGTTCTTCACATCAAGTGGCCAAAGTATTGGAGTTTCAGCTTCAACATCAGTCATTTCAATGAATATCCAGGACAGATTTCCTTTAGGATTGCCTGGTTTGATCTCCTTGCAGTCCAAGGCACTGTCAAGAGTCTTCTCCAATCCCAAGGTTCAAAAACCATCAATTCTTTTGTGCTCAGCTTTCCTTATGGTCCAACTCTCACATCTATACATGACTACTGGAAAAACCACAGCTTTGACAAGACAGACCTTCCTATTCCTAAAGTGAAAGTGAAGTCACATCTGACTCTTTGCAACCCCATGGGCTGTTGCCTACTAGGCTCCTCTGTCCATGGGATTTTCTAGCCAAGAGTACTGGAGTAGGTTGCCATTCCCTTCTCCAGGGAATCTTCCCAACCCAAGGATCGAATCTGGGTCTCCCACACTGCAGAAAGACACTTTACCTCTGAGCCTCCAGGGAAGGCCGCAGGCTTTTTTATAGCCAGGGACCCACTGGGGTTTACAAGCCCATTTTAACAAGGGCCACACAGAGACAACATCCTGTCTTTATTGTCCTTAGTTCGGGCCTGTTGCCCATCTTTTGGGTCCAACACCTCCATCCTCTGAGAAGCCTTTTCTGAGAAAACACTTTCAATGCCTTTTGACTCACTTGTTTGAGTTCATGCATTACAGTGTAAAGATGGAAATGTTTTACACCGTCAGTGTCCTCCAGCCAAAGATCACAAAAGCATGCCTGTAGTTGAGTGAGATCAGTTTGCTATTCATTGCAGTAAGGGAGAACACACATCACAGGGGAAACATGTGATGTCTTCCCAAGTATCAGAAAGAACCTCTAACCGAGACTGGGGTTTGGTTGAGTTATTTGGGGAAGATTTTCCTTCAAGGAAACAGAAGTTTGCTCTAGATCAGATGTTTTTAGGTAGCTGAGGCAATTCTCTGATTGGTATTTGAGTAAATCTTCCCTGTAGGGAGAGGAGACTAGAACCAGAATAAAGATGTAATTGGTCAAGAAGTTATAGACATTCATTTTAGCCAAGAGAGAGGGATGTTTAGTAATGTATGATGTTCTTTTTGGTCCTGCTTTGTCTCCTTTCAATATGGTCTCAGAGTGGCCACGTCTGATGTTCATGTTCTATGACACTGTTCTATGACAAGTCCAATAGGAAGGAAAATGGCCAAATCTGATATGTGAGGTATGTTTCAATTCCACATTAAAGATCAGGAGAATGGCCCTAGTCGTGGCTTTTCTAATAACTGGCATGACTTTGGGGCTGCCAGTTAGCAGCTCTAAACCTTAGTTTCACCATTTTGATTTTTAATAATTATTTTTTTCCTTTTTTGTTGTACAATTTTTAATAAATTTATTTTAATTGTCAGTTAATTACTTTAAAAAAGAATGGTCTTAGAGTCCATATCTAAAGGCCTTTCCAGCCCTGAAACTCTAAGAGAATGTATGTTTCTCTTGCATCTCTTCTGTCTTTATAGAAAATGCTAAAGGGGACTTGGCCACACATCCTTATGTGTGTGCATGCTAAGTTGCTTCAGTTGTGTCCAACTCTGTGTGACCCTATGGACTATAGCCCCCCCCCCAGGTTCCTTTGTCCTTAGACTTTTCCAGGCAAGAATACTGGAATGGATTGCCATGCCCTCCTCCACGGAATCTTCCCAACCCAGGGATCAAATCCGAGTCTCTTATATCTCCTGCATTGGCAGGCAGGTTCTTTACCACTAGCGCCACCCCCAGAAGCCTACACATCCTTACAGAGGTGAATTAATGCATAACAAATGGTATTATAGTGAGCTGTTTAAAAATCAACTGAGATTTTAATCTTAACACTGTGAGGCATTATTGATCCAAATTAAGGAGTTAAATGTAAACATTCAGAAGATCTCCAAAAAGAACAAAGTATAAAATTCAGTTCTGGATGAGAAAAGATGTACAAATTTATGAAGTTAAAACCAAGAAAAAAGAAAATATTATGATTTTACAACATAAACAAGAAAAACTGCATACTCAGAAACATTCACCAACTTAGAAGGCAAAATCAAACTAAAAACACATTTTCAACAAATGCTCAGTATCCTAAACATAATTCCATCTTGTTCCATCTACCTCACTCATATTTTCATTGAATGCCACCTATACAGATGATAAAACTGAGGCCTAGAAATGAGAAGTAACTGTTTCAAGATCACTTAGGGCAGCCAATGTTAAACCAACTCAGACCTCAGATTGCGATTCTGCCTCTTTTTTGCTGTGTTTATGATGAGAATTTTGGATTATAGATTATTGACATTGCCTTCCAAATTTAAACCAATGATTTACAGCAACACCATGCTCCATTCCTGAGGTGAGACAGAGGAAAAAAAAAAAAAACACTGAAATTCGGTTGGAACTGAATTGAATGAAAGGAAAAAAAAAAATCCGTCTTTACAATTATGAGACTTTAGTATTTTTCCTAAATGTAACATCCAGAAGTAGTTGGCTATGTCTTTTTAAAAAAATATTTTTAGTGCCACAAAACTTTTATTTTATTACAGAATGACTGTAAAAGCAGTTAATTTCTGTATAATTTTCAAAATTACACTTGAGGTCTGGACTAAGTGGATATTGAGATCAATATAAAAGTCTGGGACTGTTGCCTCTGAAACATAGGAAGATGGCCCTTTTAAAGTCTGTCATGCTTAGCACTTAGGAGATGACCTGATCCTTTAAAGAAACCTCTCTTTTTTTATTCAGTCTTCAAAGCTTTAAGTGAATTTGTCTGGGTTCATTATATACCTTCTAGCTCCTAACTTCCTCAACACTTCTCAACATTCAGTTCTGACTGCATACATTTCAATTTGTCTACTCTTTTCCAACTATTTTTAACTAAGTTAAATTGTCCAAATTATCTTTCTCTTCTTCGGAGGTTATTAGTACTGCTAACATATGAAATATACAACATTTTTATGACCCTGTCTCTATTCACATGAGCCATTACCAGGTGGAAATTCCCAGGTGGGAAATTTCTTAGAGTTCACATGGCCCAGGATACCTTCATAAATACCTTCCTGCATAATTACATAAAGAACACGAGCCTAGAAGACCTCCACACATGGCAGAACCCTAATGCGTCAAAGAACAAGTAGACAATTGTGAGCAATTTGACAACCAAGGGCCTTGGCCATTCACTGGACACAGAGCACGTCAATCCTTGTTTGTCAGCAAATGAGCCCAAAGCTCGTGACGAGGGGTCATATGTCCCTGTCAACTGTTCTGGTCCCGCCCCTCGACTGTGGCCTGGCTCCACTGCCTGAGGCCCGGCTTCCGTTGGACGCTTCTGCCGTTGGCCGCGTACTCTCCCGGTCGTGGGGCCTCCTCTGTGGTCCCCTCAATGACTGCCTCGGTCCATCTCACTTCCCTCAGCCTCCTCTCAGGCAGCCACTTCAGGTGCCACCACCTGCGCCATTTCCATTGTCCCCTGCCTGGCTGAGGTAAGTGCTGGCTACCATGTCTACCACGGGGGATGGAGACCTGGCCCCTGGAGGGCAGGAAGGACCAGCAGGTGCGGTGGGGGTGCAGGCTGGAGCCCGTGACGGTGTGGACTGCAACTCCGAGCCTCGCAGAGGTGACTCCATGCCTGAGGCTGAGGTGGGTGGAGTCGTGGGGGCCTCAGGAGGCCCGAGGGAGGCGGCCCTTGAGGGCGGGAATGCTGACGAAGATTCAGACATCGGGCTGGGCAAGGAGGGGGAGAAGGAGGAGCAGGCGGAGGGCGTGAACCACATGGTGGAGTCACGCCACTTCCCCATGACTGGCTTCTGCTTAACGGTCCTAAATCTGGTGCACTCCATGGTGAACCGTTTGTCTGACAACCATGTCATAGTTCCGCAATATGACGACCACGCGTTGCTCTGGCACCAGACCAGGCCACGCTTGTCCGACCACTGCTCAGCCGCTGTGGCTGGGTTATCGGAGGTCCAGGTGCCATTAGATGAATCTGGGGGAGGGGCCGGCTGAGGAAGCCCTGGCCCAGGGGGCGGAGCAGGAGGAGGAAGCCGAGGAGGTGGAACAGGCGGAGTAAGCCCAGGAGGCCAAAGAAGCCGAGGAGGCCTCTTTATGGGAGACGGCCACCAAGGAGTCTGAGGAGTCCAGCTTGTGGGAGATGCCACAGGAGCTGGTCGCCCCTGAGAGTGAGCATTCGAGGGGCAGGGGGGATTTGTGGGGGGTACAGAGACACTGGCAGCTGCAGGCCGGGTTTGGGGACCAGGGATCCGGAGGAGGGGCCAGGCTCAGAGGCGTGTGTAGGGGGGTGCCTCAGGAAGGGAGGCCGGGAGTCAGGGCCTCATTGAATGGAAGGCCAGAGGGGCCCAGTAGAAGCCCAACTCCATAACAACTTCTTTGGTTTGGGGGGAAAACAAGCTGCCCTCTACGAACCCTGGTAAGACGTCTGAGATGATTGGTGCCAGTTTTGAGCCCACAGGTGAAGGTCAGTTGAGACAGATGTTCAAAAGGGAGCTTGAGAGAACATGGAAGAGAACCAGCCAGTGGCAGACCTCATATTTGGTTCACAGCTTTAAAAATGTCAAGATTCTTGGAAAGTTGTTCCCAAAACATTATGAACTCATTCAGGAGCACTTGGTCATAATGAAATATTCAGGGGATTGAGGAACTCAGGAGCTTCCCCAGAGAATTTGTTATTGAGGTGAATGGAGACTTGACTTTCCTGAGGCAACACGAGAGGTCCCCTGAGTTCCCTGTGGTACCTGGAGAGGAATTCCAAGCCACCCGCCACAACTCAAGACTAACCACGAGATTCTCCCATCAACACGAGATGAGGCCCTTTTGTCCTGCAGCACCTCGACAGCAATCCCGAGTTCCCTCTAAAAACTCGAGAGGAGGCTGGACTCCCTTCATGCAACTCTGGGGCCCAGGATTCCCATCACAACTCGAGATGAAAGCCGAGGTTCCCTCCACAAGTTGAGAAGAGCCCCGGGTTTCCCAACTCTGCTGGGAGCCACCATGGGTGATCCCACCCATGACCAAGGTCATGTGGAAGACATCCTGACAGAGATCCTCAACAAGCACACAAGAAGTGTGACCTAGAGTTTAGGAGAGAAAAAGTTAACAGTTGACCACTTCTAGATGTTGAGTTTAGCAGTAGCCTCAAAACAGCTGTTATAAATATGCTTAAAGGATTGAAGAAAATATGTTTAATTATCTAAAGGATAATGTGGTAACAGTGAGTTTAAAAATCAGAAACCACAACAGAGCAATTAATTTTTTTAAAAAAAGAGGAAAATGGAAATTCAAGATTTTAAAAGTACTATAACTTACATGAAATAATCACTACATGGATTCAACTGAAGATTTGAGTTTGCAGAATAAAGACAGTAAACTTGAAGGTGAAGAGGTTAGTTGCTCAGGCATGTCCAACTCTTTGCAACCCCATGGAGCCTACCAGGCTCCTCTGTCAATGGGATTCTTCAGGCAAGAATACTGGAGTGGGTTGCCATTTCCTTCTCCAAGGGATCTTTCCTGGATTAGGGACTGAACCAGTGCCTCCTGCATTGGCAGGTGGATTCTTTACCATTGAGTCACCAGGGAAGCCCCAACTTAAAGGTAGATAAAGAAAATTACTCCATTTTTAAAAGATCTTTAAAAGCCATAGAACAAGTGAACAGAGCATCAGAGTTCTATGAGACAATGTAAAGCATGTCAACTATGTGTAACAAAAGTCTCAAAATGAAAAATGGGGGGGATGCATAAATATATCTGAAGAAAGAATGGTGAAAACTCTTACATTTTACTTTTTAGACTCTGGAAACGGGAGAGGGTGGGATGATTGGGGAGAATAGCATTGAAATATGTATAATATTATATCTGAAACGAGTCATCAGTCCAGGTATGATGCCCGATAACAAATGCCTGGGGCTGGAGCACTGGGATGACCTGGAGGGATGGTGTGGGGAGGGGAGAGGGAGGAGGGTTCAGGATGGGGAACACGTGTATGCTGGCGGAGGATCCATCTTGATGTATTGTAAAAGCAATACAATATTGTAAAGTTAAGCAAAATAAAAAAAGAGAGAGAGAGAAAAAAATTTATGTATTAAAATAGTAAAAAAATAAAAATAAAAATCCATCAATTTAAAAGATCCAAGAAGTTCAGTGGACCCTCTGCCTAGTATTCACAAAGAAAATCACAACGAGAAACACAGTAGTCAAACTCTTGAAAGACAAATAGAAGATCAATATAAATCACAACCAGCTCCTCATATCAGTTTCCACAAAAGATAATAAAGTTAAATGTAAGAACTAAAACTTTATATTTCCTATAAGAAACATAAAAGAAAAATGTGATTTTGTGTGACATAATTAAATAAGACTCAAAAAGCATAAACAAAAGAAAAATTGATAAATGGGACCTTATCAAAAAGAAAACTTCAGCCTTTAAAACAGTGTTTGTAAAATGAAAACCATTTTTAAAATGAAAGCCCATAGCAAAATATTTGCAAAACACATATCTGATAAGAGACTTGTATCCACAATATATAGAGGAGTCTTACAACTCACTAATAAGTCAACACAGCCCAATGCTAATTGGTACTTTGAAGAAAATATAAAAATGGCAAATAAGCACTTGTATAGATGCTAAAAATGATTAGTCAATAGGGAAATACAAATTAATGACACTGTGTGATACAACTACATGCCCAATAGTATAAATAAAATGAAAAGACAATCAAAATTTGTTATGGATATGCATAAACAGAGTCACTCACACATTGCTGGTGGGAATGTAGAATGGTTTCAGACATTTGGGAAATGATTTGGCAGTTTATTTAAAGTTTAACATACACTCTTGTATGAAACAGGAATCTACTTCTAGGTATCCATCCAAGAGAAATGAAAATATATTTTCACATAATGATTTGTACAAGTATGCTCATAACACCACTGTTCATTACATCCAAAATTTATGAACAGTCTAAGTGCCAACCAACTGGTGAATGGATAAAGCAATTGTGGTGTATATACACACAAAAAAAATACTGCTGATATTGTTTTATTTATTATTACTTTTTAATATACTTTGAAATCAACAAGTTGATGCCTCTAGTTTTGTTCTTTCTCAAAACTGCTTTGGTTATAAGGTCTTTTGTGCTTCCATTTAAATTTTGATAGGGACTGCATTGAATCTGTATAAGCTTTTGGGTACTGTGAACATTTTTCACAGTAGTAACCCTTCCAGTTCATGAACATGCCATCATCTTTCCATGTATTTGTATCTTCAATTTCTTTCATCAATGTCTTATAGTTTTTGGAGTATAGATCTTTCACTTCCTTGGTGAATTTATTCCTAAGTATTTTATTGTTTTTGATACTATGGTAAATGGGATGATTTTATTTCTTTTTCAGATAATTCTGTTATTGTAAAAAAAAAAAAAAAAAAAAAATTCAATGGTACTGGCAAAAACAAATACATAGATAAACTGAATAGAATCAATAACAAAGAAATAAACTCATGCATATCTAGACAACTGATACTAAGCAAGGAAGCCAGGAATACTCAGTGAAGAAAGGATAGTCTCTTCAGTAAATATTACTAAGACAACTAGATACTCACATGCCAAAAAAAAAAAAAAAAGAGAGAGAGAGAGAGAGAGAAAGAGAGAGATTGGACCTCTGTTTCACCACTTACAAAATTAACTCAAAGTAGATTAAGGACTTATGCTGCTACTGCTACATCGCTTCAGTCGTTTCCAACTCTGTGCGACCCCATAGATGGCAGCCCATCAGGCTCCCTTGTCCCTGGGATTCTCTAGGCAAGAACACTGGAGTGGGTTGCCATTTCCTTCTCCAATGCATGAAAGTAAAAAGTGAAAGTGAAGTCGCTAAGTCGTGACTGACCCTCAGCGACCCCATGGACTGCAGCCTTCCAGGTTCCTCCAACCAGGGGATTCTCCAGGCAAGAGTACTGGAGTGGGGTGCCATTTCCTTCTCCGTTAAGGACTTATATGTAAGACTTAAAACCATAAAACTCCTAAAAGAAAACACAGGGGAAAAGCTCACTGGTCTTGGCAATGATTTTCTGGATATGAAACCAAAAGCATAAGCAACATAAGCAGAAATCAATTACTGGAACTGTATCAAGTTAAAAAAATTTTTTCTACAAAATAAAGGGGGCTCAAGATGGTAAGAATACAAAGATCCTTTGTATACTTTCTCCTATCAGATCAGATCAGTCACTCAGTCGTGTCCGACTCTTTGCAACCCCATGAATCTCAGCATGCCAGGCCTCCCTGTCCAACATCAACTCCCGGAGTTGACTGAGACTCACGTCCATCGAGTTAGTAATGCCATCCAGCCATCTCATCCTCTGTTGTCCCCTTCTCCTCTTGCCCCCAATCCCTCCTAGCATCAGAGTCTTTTCCAATGAGTCAACTCTTTGCATGAGGTGGCCAAAGTACTGGAGTTTCAGCTTTAGCATCATTCCTTCCAAAGAAATCTCAGGGTTGATCTCCTTCAGAATGGACTGGTTGGATCTCCTTGCAGTCCAAGGGATTCTCAAGAGTCTTCTCCAACACCACAGTTCAAAAGCATCAATTCTTCGGTGCTCAGCCTTCTTCACAGTCAAGCTCTCAAATC
The DNA here is from genome assembly GCA_935064755.1 of Tragelaphus eurycerus. Lineage (NCBI taxonomy): Eukaryota > Metazoa > Chordata > Mammalia > Artiodactyla > Bovidae > Tragelaphus > Tragelaphus eurycerus. The sequence continues at coordinate 3,199,762 of CAKXYN010000149.1, read as the reverse complement.
CATACATGACCACAGGAAAAACCATAGCCTTGACTAGACAAACCTTTGTTGGCAAAGTAATGTCTCTGCTTTTGAATATGCTATCTAGGTTGGTCATAACTTTCCTTCCAAGGAGTAAGCGTCTTTTAATTTCATGGCTGCAGTAACGATCTGTAGTGATTTTGGAGCTCAAGCATCACTATGAACAAAGCTAGTGGAGGTGATGGAATTCTAGTTGAGCTATTCCAAATCCTGAAAAATGGTGCTGTGAAAGTGCTGCACTCAATATGCCAGCAATTTTGGAAAACTCAGCAGTGGCCACAGGACTGGAAAAGGTCAGTTTTCATTCCAATCCCAAAGAAAGGCAATGCCAAAGAATGCTCAAATTACTGCACATTTGCACTCATCTCACATGCTAATAAAGTAATGTTCAAAATTCTGCAAGCCAGGCTTCAGCAATATGTGAAACATGAATTTCCTGATGTGCAAGCTGGTTTTAGAAAAGGCAGAGGAACCAGAGATCAAATTGCCCAATCTGCTGGATCATGGAAAAAGCATGAGAGTTCCAGCAAAACATCTATTTCTACTTTATTGACTATGCCAAAGCCTTTGACTCTGTGGATCACAATAAACTTTGGAAAATTCTGAAAGAGATGGGAATACCAGACCACCTGATCTGCCTCTTGAGAAATTTGTATGCAGGTCAGGAAGCAACAGTTAAAACTGGACATGGAACAACAGACTGGTTCCAAATAGGAAAAGGAGTTCGTCAAGGCTGTATATTGTCACCCTGTTTATTTAACTTATATGCAGAGTACATCATGAGGAACGCTGGACTGGAAGAAACACAAATTGGCATCAAGATTGTCGGAATAAATATCAATAACCTCAGATATGCAGATGACACCACCCTTATGGCAGAAAGTGAAGAGGAACTCAAAAGCCTCTTGATGAAAGTGAAAGTGGAGAGTGAAAAAGGTTGGCTTAAAGCTCAACATTCAGAAAACGAAGATCATGGCATCTGGTCCCATCACTTCATGGGAAATAGATGGGGAAACAGTGGAAACAGTGTCAGACATTCTCCTATAGGCAAACCAAAATTACAATCACTTCCAGAGAGATGTACTTATGAGAATGTCATTAACACTAGCAGAAAGTATTTTCTACAGCTAAATAAAGAGGAAGCCACAACAAGATGGGTAGGAGGGGCAGAGAAGCAGTCTAGTGAGGACTCACACCCCTAGGTTGGTGACACAAAAGCAAGAGGGATCACACAACTGTATAGGTCCTCCCCCAAAAGTCAGATGTCTGAGCCCCCTCCTGGGGGTCCTGCACTGGGAACATGAGCCCCCAGAATGTCTGTCTTTAGAAATCAACTGGGCTTACATTCAGGAGAGGTGGAAGGCTATAGGAAACAGAGACTCCACCCTAAAAGGGCACACACAAGATCTCCTATGGTCCAAGCCTCAGCTCAGGAGTTTGAATGGTTCCTGGGTCACAAACACTTGCTGATCATGAAGAGTATCCTCAAGAGGGAGAAGACAGCTGGGACTCCCCTGGGGATTTAGACCCTGGTGGTAGCCATTTGTAGGATCTTGTTCTAAAACAATGACACTAGTACTGGCAAGCACCATATTGGCATCCTTTCTCTAGCTTGGAGAAGCAAATGGCAACCCACTCCAGTACTCTTGCCTGGAAAATCCCATGGATGGAGAAGCCTGCTAGGCTACAGTCCGTGAAGTCACAAAGAGATGGACACAACTGAGTGACTTCACATTTCTTTTCTCTAGCTTATTTTTAGCACAAAGGGTTTGCCACCCCCAAAACAGTGGACTATAGTATAGTCACAGACTTCTAGGTCACACAGTTAGCCCCACAGGAAACCTACCCTGCATAGAGGGTCCATAGCAGTCATGTAGTACCATGCCACATAACCAGCTGTGCAGAAAACTGACCACGCCTCCCAGTGTGCCAGCAGAAAATGGACAAGAAAATTACATTCATAGCCAGCTGGATCAGGGGCCAGCACTGTCTACAACTGTACCCACAGTTGTCTGCCCAAGTACAACAAAAGTGCACATATCCCACATAGGACACACCTCTGATACATCTAACTCTAATGACCACAAGGTAAAAAGATTCTGGGCCCCATAGGATGTCTCCTACACCAGCTCACTTCTCCTACACCAGCTCACTTCTCCTAGATCAGGAAATGTAACCAACTTCCTTTATACACAGAAATAAATGAAGAGAATCAGGCAAAATGAGGGGACAAAAGAATATGTTCCAAACAAAGGAGCAATACCCAACTTAAGAAAGAGAACTAAATGAAATGGATAAGCAATGTACCCAATGTCCATTACCATGGACAATGTCCTAATGTCCAAGGTAATGATCATAAAGATATTCATTCAGCAAGAAGAAGAATGGATGAACAGAGTGAGAATTTTAATAAGAACTAGAAAGGAAGAAATCAATAACTAAAATAAGAAATGCACTAGAAGGAATGAATAGCACACTAAATGTGTGTGCATATATGTATATTGCTAACAGGCACATGAAAAGATATTCAACATTGCTAATTATTAAGAAAGGCAAATCAAAACCACAATCAGATATCTTCTTACACTTGTCAAAAAAATCTACAAATAACAAAAGTTGGCAACAATCTGGGTAAAAAGAAAACCCTTGTACACTGTTAGTAGGAATGGAAATTTGGTCCAGACACTATGGAAAAGCATACAGTTTCCTCAGAAAACTAAAAATAGAGCCACCATATGACCTAGCAATTATACTCCTGGCTATATACTCAAAAAACACTAAAAGATACATGCGCCTCAATGTTCATAACAGCACTATTTACAATAGCCAAGACATGGAAGTAATCTAAACATCCATCTACAAATGAATGGGTAGAGAAAATGTGGTATATATTAATATATATGATGGAATATTACTTAGCCATAAAAAAGAATGAAATAATGCCATTTACAGCAACATGGATGGACCTAGACATTATCATATTAAGTGACATAGTCAGAAAAAGAAAGACAACTATAACATGAGATCACTTATCTCTGCAACACAAGAGAAGACTCTACACATGGACATCACCAGATTGTCAATACCAAAATCAGATTGGTTATATTCTTTGCAGCCAAAGATGGGAAGCTCTATACACTAAGCAGAAACAAGTCTATAAGCTGACTATGGCTCAGATCATGAACTCCTTATTGCCAAATTCAGACTTAAATTGAAGTAGGGAAAACCACTAGACCATTCAGGTATGCCCTAAATCATGTCCCTTACAATTATACAGTGAAAGTGACAAATAGATTCAAAGGATTAGAACTGATAGAGTGCCTGAATAACTATGGACTAGGGTTCGTGATATTGTAAAGGAGGCACTGATCAAGACCATCCTAAAGAAAAAGAAATGCAAAAAAGCAAAATGATGTCTGAGGAGGTCTTTCAAATAGCTGAGAAAAGAAAGGACATGAAAGGCAAGGGAGAAAAGGAAAGCTGTACCCATTTGAAGGCAGAGTTCCAAAGAATAGCAAGAGAGATAAGAAAGCCTTCCTCAGTGATCAGTGCAAAGAAATAGAGGAAAAAATAGAATAGGAAAGACTAGAGATCTCAAGAAAATTAGAGATACCAAGGGAACATTTCATGCAAAGATGGGCTCAATAAAGGACAGAAATGGTATGGGCCTAAAAGAAGCAGAAGATATTGAGAAGAGGTGGCAAGAATACACAGAATAATTATTTTAAACGATTTTCATGACCCAGATAACCATGATAGTGTCATCACTCACCTAGAGCCAGACATCCTGGAATGCGAAGTCAAGTAGGCCTTAGGAAGCATCACAACAAACAAAGCTAGTGGAGGTCATGGAATTCCAGTTGAGCCATTTCAAATCCCAACAGAGGTTGCTGTGAAAAGTGCAGCACGCAATATGCCAGCAAATTTGGAAAATTCAGCAGTGGCCACACGACTGGAAAAGGTCAGTTTTCATTCCAATCCCAAAGAAAGGCAATGCCAAAGAATGTTTGAACTACTGAACAATTACACTCATCACACACACTAGCAAATCAATGCTCAAAATTGTCCAAGCCAGGCTTCTCCAAGCCATGGTTCAACAGTATGTGAACCATGAACTTCCAGATGTTCAAGCTGAATTTAGAAAAGGCAAAGGAACCAGAGATCAAATTGCCAACATCTGTTGGATCATCAAAAAGCAAGAGGGTTCCAGAAAAATATCTCCTTCTGTTTCATTGACTATGCCAAAGCCTTTGACTGTATGGATCACCACAAACTGTAGAAAATTCTTCAAGAGATGGGACTACCAGACCACCTGACCTGCCTCCTGGGAAATCTGTATGAAGGTCAAGAAGCAACAGTTAGAACTGGAACAACAAACTGGTTCCAAATCAGGAAAGGAGTATGTCAAGGCTGTATATGGACACCCTGCCTATTTAAATTATATGCAGAGTATATCATGAGAAATGCTGGACTGGATGAAGCACAAGCTGGAATCAAGACACCAGGAGAAATATCAATACCCTCAGATATGCAGATGACACCACCCTTATGGCAGAAAGTGAGGAAGAACTGAACAGCCTCTTGATGAAAGTGAAAGCTCAACATTCCGAAAACTAAGATCATGGCATCCAGTCCCATCACTTCATGGAAAATAGATGGGGAAACAATAGAAACATTTACAGACTTTATTTTCTTGGGCTCCAAAATGACTGCAGATGGTGATTGCAGCCATGAAATTGAAAGATGCTTGCTCCTTGAAAGAAAACCTATGACCAACCTAGATAGCATATTAAAAAGAAGAGACATTACTTTGCCAACAAAGGTCTGTGTAGTCAAGGCTATGGTTTTTCCAGTAGTCATGGATGGATGTGATATTTGGACTATAAAGAAAGCTGGGTGCTGAAGAATTGATGCTCTTGAACTGTGGTGTTGGAGAAGACTCTTGAGAGTCTCTTGGACTGCAAGGAGATACAACCAGTCCATCCTAAAGGAAATAAGTCCTGGGTGTTCATTGGAAGGACTGATGCTGAAGCCGAAACTCCATTACTTTGGCCACCTGATGCGATGAACTGACTCATTTGAAAAGACCCTGAAGCTGGGAAAGATTGAAGGCAGGAGGAGAAGGGGGTGACAGAGTATGAGATGGTTCACCGATCACCGACTTGATGGACATGCGTTTGAATAAGCTCCAGGAGCTGGTAATGGGCAGGGAAGCCTGGCATGCTGCTTTCCATGGGGTTGCAAAGAGTCGGACACAACTGACCAACTGAACTGCACTGATATGTGGAATCTAAAACATGACAGAAAAGAACTTATCTGTGAAGTAGAAACAGACTCACCGTCATAGAGATCATACTTGTGGTTGCTGAGGGAGAGGAAGGATGGGGGAGATTTTGGATTAGGCATTTGGGGTTGGCAAATGTAAATCATTAGATATAGATAAACAATAAGGTCTTACTGTATAGCACAAGGAACTACAACATAGTTAACACCCTGTGATAAACCATAATGGAAAAGAATATCGAAGGGAATGTGTATGTCTGTATAAGATAATTTTTTAAAAACTGCTTTGTCATTCCTATGTTTTGGGTATTGTACTAAGTACTTTAAACGTTTTAACTCATTTAATCCTTACGGTGATGTATAAGGTGAAATGCCTTATCCAAAGTCACAAAGATAGGAAGTAGAAAATCCTGGATTTAACCCAGGTCTGCTGAAAACATACTAATTACCCCCAAATGCTGTGAATATACAGGCTAATGCTCAACTTGTGATGCTACATTTAGCTTTCACCAACATCACAATTGCTACCACCTAATGCTTCCCTCATGGCTCAGATGGTAAAAACATCTATGCAATGCAGGAGACCCGGGTTCGATCCCTGGGTGGGGAAGATCCCCTGGAGAAGGAAATGGCAACCCACTCCAGTACTCTTGCCTGGAAAATTCCATGGATGGAGGAACCTTGTAGGTTACAGTCCATGGGGTCACAAAGAGTCAGACACGACTGAGCGACTTCACTTTCACTTTTCAAAAACATTATAGAGGCACTTCCCTGGTGGTCCAGGAGCTAAGACCCCACACTCTCAATGCAGGAGATCCAAGTTTGACCCCTGCTTGGGGAACTAGATTACTACACACTGCAACTAAGAGTTTTCATGCCACAACAAAAAGATGACACAATTAAAGATCCTGCAAGCCACCACAGGGGCTTCCCACATGGCGCTAATGGTAAAGAACCTTCCTGTCAGTGCAGGAGATATAAGAAACGCAGGTTCAATCCCTGGGTCAGAAAGATCCCCTGCAGGAGGACATGGCAACCCACTCGAACATTCTTCCCTGGAGAATTCTATGGACAGAGGAGCCTGGCAAGCTATGGTCCATAGGGTTGCAAAGAGTCAGACATGATTGAAGCCACTTAGCATGAGTGCACACACATGCCACAATGAAGATCGAAGTTTCTACATGTTGCAACTAAGAGCCAGTGCAGATAAATAAAATCATTATAGAGCATCTGGAAAGATTTGTACCATGCTAGGAATGTGGGCTCCAAAATTAAATATGATGTAGTTTCTGCCTTCAATGGCCTTACAATTTAGTTGCAGTTCTAGGAAATTAATGTAAGATAGTTGCTTATGACACAGATACTATCAGCTAGGTCCTAAATAAATACTACCAGCAAAAATTAATTGTGGACATCATATGTGGGCATAATTTTTACTGGGGTGTCACTGAATCTTAAAATAGGTCTTGAATGAAAACATGGTGAAAATTCCACCAAGCATAGGAAACTATGTGGCCAGAGAGAGTGGCTGTCCTTGAAACCTGATGATATGAGGAGGAAAAAAAATATATTAGCTTTCTGGTTTGCTCAGAAGCAAAAACTCCGTGTAATAATAAGTACAGTATAGATTTACAAGGTGCAAATTCATTTACCTGGACTATCTATTCTAATCTTCACAGGAACTTTGAGAAGTTAGTATGTTCTTCAATACACAGATATAAAATCTGAGCCTTAGAAAGATGTAGGACTTTTTCAGAGTCACATTACAAGTGGCAGAGCTAGGATCTGATCCAGGACTCTCTGATTCCAGAGCGTTAGCCATCCTTCCATATCTCTCCTCTAGCAATGCCAGGCTGCAGAGCCTGAAAGGCACCAGATGGAGGAAATCTTCAATGTGCTTCTTCTTCAACTAAGTCAACCTAAGTGCATGTTTAGTAAGTGCATGATGGTACTAGCTGAAAATCTGCCTGCAAAGTTTCAATAACAAGTATCTTCCATTTTTTGCAATACAGTATCTTCCAGATATTTCCTTTTACTGTAGAACAGCTGACCATTCTGCTTCTTTGTCTTGTCCTCTCATGGCTTCTGCCTTGGCTTGCAACTTAAGTTTTAGAAACAATAAATTACATTTTATACCATAATCACTTTGTCCCTTGTCCTCTAGCAAAATAAAGAAACTAGAGAGATGCTTCAAAATGACAATGGCATTTTCAAAATGACAAGGGTGCATTCATTCAGTAACATGTGGTATGCTGAATTGAATGGGACTGCTCTCCTCAGGGGAATAAGATGATAAAGGGGGTCACAAAATGCTAAAGGGGGAATCTGATTCATATCCGTAACAAGCAGCAGCCAGACTTGTTGATCTACCATTGAATATTGGAACCATGGAAGGGAGGTACAAGACAATGACTGATACAGAAATAGACCATTCTAGACAACACTTTCACTCACCCTAGGTCCTAAAGGAGAGAGTTCTTCAAAAAGAGCATTTTCGTCAGAAAGTATTAAGCGATTAAATATCTGTAACATCTTTATCCCCACTCCAGTATTCTTGCCTGGAAAATCCCATGGACGGAGGAACCTGGAAGGCTGCAGTCTGTGGGGTCGCTGAGGTTTGGACACGACTGAGCGACTTCACTTTCACCTTTCACTTTCATGCATTGGAGAAGGAAATGGCACCCCACTCCAGTACTCTTCCCTGGAAAATCCCAGGGATGGGGGAGGCTGGTGGGCTGCCATCTATGGGGTCACACAGAGTCAGACATGACTGAAGTGACTTAGCAGCAGCATCTTTATGCACTAGCAATTTAATGTATATTTATGAAGTCTTTAGAGAAACAGGAATAAGAGTTATACCAAAGCTAAACAAGGCATCAGGACTATAAGACACACACAATTATACTGAAGCAGAAAAACTGGCTAGGTTGTAATAGAAATCATAACAATTCAGATACAGGTAAGAAGCTAGAACTAGTTCATCCCTACATGCTTTCAGGACAAGATACTGGGTGGTTCATTTTATTTAAAAAAAAAAAAAAAAAAAACACGGTAGGAGGTATTTGCCACCATTGTATTTCCCCTCACATATGCATTTCCCTGTTGCCAAACTATACCTGTTAACTGATCTGAAGACCGAACCAGGTGTAATACTTTATATATGTATAATTTTTTCAGAGCGAAAAACATGTTACTTTGACAAACTTTTCCTTGACTCTTCCTGGTCATTAGTTACTAAGTCCCAAAAATATCTTGAAACAAAATACTGTTATCCTTATCTTTCCATGATCATTGCCACTACCATAAGTTACTACCCATGCTCTCAACTTGCTGGTGAGCACACTGATCTCCTAAGTGATATTCCTGCATCATGCTCCTTGTACACATTGCTGACCAAATACATTCAACAGTTATTGAGAGCCTTGTACATGCCAGGCACTAGCCTAGGTGCCTGGGATATATTAGTAATCAAAACAATGATCCCTGGTCCCATGGAACCAAAAATCTAGCCATAGGAGATAGACATGAGTTTGAGCAAGCTCGGGGAGTTGCTGATGGACAAGGAGGCCTGGCGTGCTGCACTCCATGGGGTTGCAAAGCCTACAATATTTACTATCTGACCCTTTACAGAAAAAAAAAAAAAAAATTCAGTTCAGTGACTGAACTGAAGAACTAGACAATGAAAAATATGCATAATAAATAGTAAATCATACTGTGTGAGTAAGAAAAATGCTGTGGGGAAAAAAGAAAGAGGAAGATACATAAAATCTTCCCCAAGCAGCATTTTTTACCATGCTCTTCTCTCCCACTGTTTATCAGCTTTCAATGCCTTCCTGTTACTCATATGTTTCAATGGAAACGTTTTAGCCTGTCAGTGGCTTCTGTTAATCTGTCTCACATTCAAAATTCCACTATCACTTTATCTTATATCCCTCCCCACCCACAATTTACCAATCTGGCAAAGGTAGTGAGCTTCCAGTAAGGAGCTCACAACATCGATAACAGTAGTAATACAGATAAATGAGCTCTTACTACGTGCCAGACATTGTGCTAAATTCTTCACATGGCCCCATTTCATCCTCACATCTTCACACTGTCCAATAAGGTAGGTATTATTATCATCTTTATTTTTCAGATGAGGTAATTGAAGGACTGAGAGGAACTTGTTCAAGGTCACATGGATGCATAAAGTTGCCAAGCTCTTTTTTGAACTCATGTCTGTCTGACACTAAACCTGTGCTTTTCACTGCTATGCATTAGAATGATGACCTGAAACCACTGCACCAGAGCAAAGTTTTGACAATTTTTTTTTTTTTTTTTCTGTAAAGGGTCAGATAGTAAATATTGTAGGCATTTCAAGCTACACGACTGTCTGTAACAACTACTCAGTTCTGCCACTGTAGCATTGAAACAATCATAGGCACCATGTATACAAATGGGCATGATTGTGTTCTAATAAAACTTTATTTATAACAAAAGGCACCTGGCTGGATTTAGTGAATGGGACCACAGTTTTCCTACCCCTGTGCTAGACTGAATACCTTGACTAGTCTGTGAGCTCCAAAAGGTCAATGATCAGGTTCTATGCCTCTTGGTAATCCCAGTGCTATCTACAGTGCTTTAAAACTAGGCCCAGAGTCTGCGCAGTTTGTAAGTGATGAATCTAGGATGTTGATCTAAGTACATTTACTAAATTTTATACTCCCCAAAGTATGTTAGTCTGACTTTTAATGATTAAATATCTTATGCATAAAATTTATAGAGTGCATGGCACATAGTAAGTCCATAAAAATAACAGTGATTATCATCAAAAAAGAAGCTACCATTGCATGAATCATAAACCTAAATTAATATAAATGCTTTTATAAAGAATGCTTTCATTTTTCTTTTAATGTGAAAATAAAAAGATAAATATAAATATGAACCTAATATTTTATGCAAAAAGCAAAGGAGAAAAGGAAAGATATAAGCATCTGAATGCAGAGTTTCAAAGGATAGCAAGGAGAGAAAACAAAGCCTTCCTCAGCGATGAATGCAAAGAAATAGAGGAAAACAACAGAATGGGAAAGACTAGAGATCTCTTCAAGAAAATTAGAGATACCAAGGGGATATTTTCATGCAAAGATGGGCTCAATAAAGGACAGAAATGGTATGGACCTAACAGAAGCAAAATATATTAGGAAGAGGTGGCAAGAATACACAGAAGAACTGTATGAAAAAGATCTTTACGACCCAGATAATCATGATGGTATGATCAATCACCAAGAGCCAGACATCCCGGAATGTGAATTCAAGTGGGCCTTAGAAAGAATCACTATGAACAAAGTTAGTAGAGGTGATGGAATTCCAGTGAAGCTATTTCAAATCCTGAAATATGATGCGGAGAAAGGGCTGCACTCAATGTGCCAGCAAATTTGGAAAACTCAGCAGGGGACACAGGACTGGAAAAGGTCCATTTTCATCCCAATCCCAAAGAAAGGCAATGCCAAAGAATGTTCAAACTACCACACAATTTCACTCATCTCACACTGTAGCAAAGTAATGCTCAAAATTTCCCAAGCCAGGCTTCAACAGTATGTGAACCGTGAAATTCCAGATGTTCAAGCTGGTTTTAGAAAAGGCAGAGGAACCAGAGATCAAATTGTTAACATCCACTGAATCATCAAAAAAGCAAGAAGAGTTCCAGAAAAATATCTATTTCTGCTTTATTGACTATGCCAAAGCCTTTGACTGTGTAGATCACAATAAACTGTGGAAAATTCTGCAAGAGATGGAAATACCAGACCACCTGACCTGGCTCTTGAGAAATTTGTATGCAGATCAGGAAGCAACAGTTAGAACTGGACATGGAACAACAGACTGGTTCCAGATAGGAAAAGGAGTACATCAAAGCTGTATATTGTCACCCTGCTTATTTAACTTATATGCAGAGTACATCATGAGAAACGCTGGGCTGGAAGAAGCACAAGCTGGCATCAAGATTGTTGGGAGAAATAACAATAACCTCAGATATGCAGATGACATCACCCTTATGGCAGAAAGTGAAGAGGAACCAAAAAGCCTCTTGATGAAGGTGAAAGAGGAGAGTAAAAAATTTGGCTTAAAGCTCAACATTCAGAAAACTAAGATCATGCCATCTGGTACCATCATTTCATGGGAAATTGATGGGGAAACTAGCTGACTTTATTTTTTTGGGCTCCAGAATCACTACAGATGGTGACTGTAGCCATGAAATGAAAATACACTTAGTCCTTGAAAGTAAAGTTATGAACCAACCTAGATAGCATATTAAAAATCAGAGACATTACTTTGCCAAAAAAGGCCCATCTAGTCAAGGTTATGGTTTTTCAGTGGTCATGTGTGGATGTGAGAGTTGGACTGTGAAGATAGCTGAGCACTGAAGAATTGATGCTTTTGAAGTGTGGTGTTGGAGAAGACTCTTGAGAATCCCTTGGACTGCAAGGAGATCCAACCAGTCCATCCTAAAGGAGATCAGCCCTGGGTGTTCATTGGAAGGGCTGGTGCTAAAGCTGAAACTCCAAAACTTTGGCCACCTCATGCAAAGATTTGACTCACTGGAAAAGACTTTCATGCTTGGAGGGATTAGAGGCAGGAGGAGAAGGGGATGACAGAGAATGAGATGGCTGAATGGCATCACTGACTCAATGGACATGAGTCTGAGTGAACTCCGGGAGCTGGTGATGGACAGGGAGGCCTGGTGTGCTGCAATTCATGGGGTCACAAAGAGTCAGACATGACTGAGCGACTGAACTGAACTGAATCATCATCAACTAAAAAAGAAGCATTTAGGTACAGAATAGGGAGGGCCATTACTGCCAGTTTATAGACAAAATAATTACAAATTTTTCCAGCTTTATTGAGATATATTTAACAAAACTGAATGTATTTAATTTATACAACATTATGATTTGATATATGTATATAATGCATGCTAAGTTGCTTGAGTTATGTCCAACTCTTTGTGACCCAAGCTCCTCTGTCCATGCAATTATTTAGCCAAGTATACTGGAGTAGGTTCCTATGAAGTCCTCCAGGGGATCTTCCCGAACCAGGGTAAACCCGTATCTCTTATTCTCCTGCTTTGGCAGGTGGATTCTTCACCACTAGCACCACCTGTGAAGCCCATATGTATGTAATAGGGAAAAACAAATTTGACTTCATATTAGATCTGTTTCTTTTTTTCCTTATTTTTTGATGTATTTTATTGCTTTTTAATTTTTTTTTTTTGTAATTGAAGGATGACATAAAGTAAATAGCCAATGGGAACTTGCAGTATGACTCAGGCAACTCAAGCAGGGGTTCTGTCACAACCTAGAGGGGTGGGATGGTGAGGGAGATGGGAGGGAGGTTCAAGAAGAAGGGGACATATGTATACCTATGTCTGACTCAAGTTGATATTTGGCAGAAAACAACAAACTTCTGTAAAGCAGATCTGTTTCTTTGAGTTTACACTTTGTTTTCTATTGTTTTTGCTATTTGAGTTAATAGCTAAAGGAAAGCCACCTATAGCATAATGCCCCATCTCCAGGAACCCTGCCCCTCATGCCTGAGTGTTAGTCACTCCTTCTAACCCTATTGACTGTGGCCCTCTAGACTCTTCTGTCCAAGGAATTCTCCAGGCAAGAATACTGGAGCCATTTCCTTCTCCAGGGCATCTTCCTGACCAAGGGATCAAACCAAGACCTCCTGTATTGCAGGCACCTTCTTTACAGTCTGAAACACCAGGGAAGCCCCCATGCATAAAGGTTAAACTAAAATATCTTTGTTCAACTCACAGGAAACATACTGACCCAGCTCACTTGTGAATGGCTACAGAATATAAATTAACATATCACTTCCTCAGCCTGAAACCAAGAGATATTTGCAACAACAGCTTATGAGGCTTCTGTGATGGCTCAGCCAGTTAAGAATCTGCCAACAATGCAGCAGATATGGGTCCAACTCCTGGGTGGTTAGACAACAGATAGCTCAGTCGTGTCCGACTCTTTGCAACCTCATGGACTGCAGCATGCCAGGCCTCCCTGTCCATCACCAACTCCGAGAGTTTACTCAGACTCATGTTCATTAAGTCGGTGATGCCATCCAACCATCTCATCCTCTGTCGTCCCCTTCTCCTCCCACCTTCAATCTTTCCCAGCATCAGGCTCTTTTCCACTGAGTTGGTTCTTTGCATAAGGTGGCCAAAGTATTGAAGTTTCAGCTTCAGCACCAGTCCTTCCAATAAATATTCAGGACTGATACCCTTCAGGATGGACTGGTTGGATCTGCTAGCAGTCCAAGGGACTCGCGAGTCTTCTCCAACACCACACTTCAAAAGCATCAATTCTTCGGCACTCAGATTTCTTTATATTCCAATGCTCACATCCATACATGACTACTGGAAAAACAATAGCTTTGACTAGATGGACCTTTGTTGGAAAAGCAATGTCTCTGCTTTTTAATATGCTGTCTAGGATGGTCATACTTTTCTTCCAAGGAGCAAGTATCTTTTAAGTTCATGGCTGCAGTCACCATCTGCAGTGACTTTGGAGCCCCCCCAAAATAAAGTCTGTAACTGTTTCCACTGTTTCCCCATCTATTTGCCATGAAGTGATGGGGCCAGATACCATGATCTTAGTTTTCTGAATGTTGAGTTTTAAGCCAACTTTTTCACTCTCCTCTTTCAGTTTCATCAAGAAGTTCTTTAGTTCTTTGCTTTCTGCTTTAGGTGTGGTGTCATCTAAAGTAATTGATATTTCCTCCCAGCAAACTTGATTCCAGCTTGTGCGTCATCCAGCCCAAATTAAGTACATCGGTACATTTCACATGATGTAATCTGCATATAAGTTAAATAACCAGGGTAGTAATATACAGCCTTGATGTACTCCTTTTCCTATTTGGAACCAGTCTGTTTTTCCATGTCCAGCTCTAACTGTTGCTTCCTGACCTGTATACAGATTTCTCAAGAGGCAGGTCAGGTGGTCTGGTATTTCCATCTCTTGCAGAATTTTCCAGTTTGTTGTGATGCACACAGTCAAAGGCTTTGGCATAGTCAAAAAGCAGAAGTAGATGTTTCTCTGGAATTCTACTGCTTTTTTGATGATCCAGCAGGTGTTGGAAATTTGATGTCTGGTTCCTCTGCGTTTTCTAAAACCAGCTTGAACATCTGGAAGTTAGTTCACTGTTGGCATACTGTTGAAGCCTGGCTTGGAGAATTTTAAGCATTATTTTTGCTAGAGTGTGAAATGAGTACAATTGTGCAGTAGTTTGAGCATTCTTTGGCATTGCCTTTCTTTGGGATTGGAATGAAAATGGACCTTTTCCAGTCCTGTGGCCACTGCTGAGTTTTCCAAATTTGCTGGCATATTGAGAGCAGCATTTTCACAGCATCATCTTTTTGGATTTGAAGTAGCTCAACTGGAATTCCATCACCTCCACTAGCTTTGTATGTACTGATGCTTCCTAAGGCCCACTTGACTTCACATTCCAGGATGCCTGGCTCTTGGTGAGTGATCATACCATCATGATTATCTGAGTCATGAAGATGTTTTTTGTATAGTTCTTCTGTGTATTTTTGCCACTTCTTAATATCTTCTGTTTCTGTTAGATCCATACCATTTCTGTCCTTTATTTTGAACCACTATACCATTCATGTATAATCTAAATCAAATCCTTTATGATTATACTTTTGAAGTGACAAATAGATCCAAGTGATTAGATCTGATAGAGTGCCTGAAGATCTATGGACAGAGGTTCTTGACATTGTACAGGAGGGAGTGATCAAGACCATCCACAAGAAAAAGAAATGCAAAAAGGCAAAATGGTTGTCTGAGGAGGCCTTGCAAATAGCTGAGAAAAGTAGAGAAGCAAAAGGCAAAGGAGAAAAGGAAATATATACCCATTTGAATGCAGAGGTCCAAAGAATAGCAAGGAGAGGTAAGAAAACCTTCCTCAGGGATCAATAAAAAGAAATAGAGGAAAACAATAGAATGGGAAGACTAGACATATCTTCAAGAAGACAACAGATTAGGAAGAAATATTTATAGTATATCCAGAATACACAGAGTGTTCTTATAACTCAAAAAAGGGAAAATAAACACCTCCTTAAAAATGAGAAACATATTTTCACTGTTGTTTCACAAACATAAATAAATTGCCAACAATCACAAGAAAAGATGTTCAAAACCATCAATTATCACAGAAATGCGTTTTATAACCATAATTCCCAGGTGGTCATCAGTAAAGAATCCACCTGCCAAACAGGAAACTAGGGTTCAATCCATAGGTTGGGAAGATTCCCTGAAGAAGGAAACAGCAACTCACTCTAGTATTCTTTTATTTTTTTTTTTTTATTAATTTATTTATTTTTTTGTAAGTGAGGGATAATTGCTTTACAGATTTTGTTGTTCTCTGTCAAACCTCAACATGAATCAGACATAGGTATACATATTATTCTTGCCTGCAGAATCTCATGGCCAAAAGAACCTGGCAGGTTACAGTCCATGGGGTCACAAAGAGTGGGACATGACTGGATAGACTTAGCATGCAGGGCCTTTTTACTTTACCTCTTCGGCTCCCCCTTTGTTCCATTACTACAAAAGAAACTGGTAGAAACAATCATAATATTGTAAAGTAAGTATCTTTCAATGTAAAATTAAATTTAAAAAAAAGAAAAAGAAACAAGCAGGCAGACCTCAGTAAGACGGTTCTCTAGGGGAGCAGAAGAAGCTTGGATTTAGTAGCATGTATACATTGTGAGAGAATTACCACAGTCAAATTCATTAACACATACATCACCTCACATGGTTAACTTTTTGTCATAATAAGGTTTAAGATCTACCTCTTAGCAAATTTCAAGTATATGATATAGTATAATTATAGTTACCATGTTATACAGTAGATCCTTGGAACTTATAATATCTAATGAAATCCATGTCTGTCCTCATGGGTGATTTCTGAACATCCAGAAAACACAAGGAAAATGGAATGGCAGCATCCGTCATTTTCAGCACTTTAAAAATGGAATGGGACTCACCTCTTCCACAGACACCAAGCTTCTTATGAGTTTGGTCTAAAGCATCTGGCACTAGCTCAGGGTTAATTCAAGGTCGTGTCGTCTTAAGACGCAGAAGAACAGGACCCAGAAACCAGGCCAAGGCCTTCAAGCCTTCTCTTGGCCACAAGATGAGCCATGAATGGTTACCAAAGTAAACTGGCTCCTGTATACTCCCTTGGGGCCTGGCTACTACTTGATAAGCCATGACCTGCCTGAGTATGAATTCCAGCTTTGACTTGGGTTCCCATCTTTTAGGTTGGGCACACAAACAGCCCGACTATCACCTCAGTCTGACACTGTCCTGTGAAAATGCTGGTCTTGGCTGCTCTGTAAAACCCCATCACCAGGTCTATCCTACCACTCATAAGCAGACATGATCAGCCAGCTTCTTTCCCGCTGCCCTCCACCGTCTGCCTTCCATCTGCTACACTAAATTATCAATACCAACTCTGCTGGCCTCAGCTGAATCATGGAAGAGAACCCCTCTGAACCGCAGCATCTGAGGATATTACACAAAATTTTGCTTGTTTTTTTGTTTATTTTACTGGCAGAGGAAAAAATAATCTATCTTGCATGTGACACTGATCCAGAATCAGAGGGATTCCTTAAATGTTACTTTCTATAAGTATCCACCCATGAGCCAACTCACTTTTTCCCTTTATCCTGTAGGATAGAGTATATGTTCAGATACTGTCATATATATATATATATATATATATATATATATATAAAATTTCCAAAAGTGTGCATATAGTCTGAAAAAATAACTGACCCCCAAATTGGTACCAGAAAAAAGCATATTGCAAAATCTGTACCTTTCCCAAAGAGAGAATGTCCCTTCCACATTCACAATAAAGTCCAGTTCCAAAGACCACGAGGGAAATTCCTATAGTCAAAGTCCGGTTTTCTAACTTGCAACAAGGAAGCCTACACACCATGAGCAATCACTGGCTGCCACAGGAACGAGTCATGTTTGTTACAGCCACCATAACAAGTACTGCAGACAGGACAGATTCACAGAAATATATTTCTCATAGTTCTGGAGGCTTGAAGTCTGAGATCAAGGTGTCAGCAGGTTTGGTTTCTTCCAGCACCTCTCACCCTATCTTACTCATGGCTGTGCTCTCATGTTGCTGTCTGAGTCTTAATCTCCTCTTTCCAAAGGATACTGGTCAGACCAGATTTAGGGCCCACTCTAAAGATCTCATTTTATGGAATGGCAACCCACTCCAGTATTCTTGCCTGGGAAAACTTAGCTCAGATCTCAGTTGAAATGAGATTTTTAGAGTAGGCCCTAATCTAATCTGACTAGTATCAATCACCTCTTCAAATACAGGACCTCCAATTATGGTTACATTTTGAGGTATGGGAGGTTATGATTGCAAATTTGGGGGGTGGAGGGACAATTCATTATTTAGCAGATGGAAATGATTGGGCTTGTGCTGAACAATTTTAGGGAGAATTTAAATAATTGGGGGTCTGTTCTGGATTGAATGCTATCAGGTAATAAGGACAATTCTGTAATTTAGGATCATATGCTTTATCCAGGAAGTAGAAGGAATGATTTGGGGCTAGATTTGCCGTTAGTAAAGCAGTTATATTACCCGGAATGAGAAGAGTTTGATTATTTTTTGTGGTTATGTAGTGTTCTGGATTTTTGTCTGTGTTTGGTCCTGATAACTGAGTGATCTTGTTTTTTCCTCTTATTTCATCAAGGTAACGGAGTGATCTCTTTTCAAATATTATTGATATTGTATGGAATTGTTTATTTCAGCAGGGAACACCATGGCCTAGCTATTTAGCAGTAAACACCATGGCCTAAATTTAGTTACTAGACCTGCTACCAGCTGTCAGCTGTCAGGGCTGTTCATTTCTTTCTCACTCACTTCAGATGTGGCAATGAAGAAGAATGAGCAATAAAGAACACTGCAGAATGTATGGATAACCAGGGGCCACTGAGAGTAACAGAAAGAAGGAATTCCTCTGAGAAAGCAGAAGTAAGGGCTTTTCACAGAAGTTTCTTCACTACCGTGGCAGGGAAATGATACAGTATTTGCCCAGTAGAATCCTGTTACTGCTCTAGACCCGGGATTCTGGCATGTTTCCCAATTTTCCCTGTCTGAACGGGATTTCTTACTGGACTGCCCT
Organism: Tragelaphus eurycerus; assembly: GCA_935064755.1. Lineage (NCBI taxonomy): Eukaryota > Metazoa > Chordata > Mammalia > Artiodactyla > Bovidae > Tragelaphus > Tragelaphus eurycerus. The sequence continues at coordinate 3,181,254 of CAKXYN010000149.1, read as the reverse complement.
ATCCCACCATTCTATATTGGGTACCATGAGGTAGAGATACTGATAATTCATCTTGTCTTTTTAAGTCATAGGTAGAACATAGAGGCTTCCCAGGTGGCACAGTGGTAAAAAATCTGCCTGCCAATGCAGGAGACACAGGAGATGTGGATTCGATTCCTGGGTTGGGAAAATCCCCTGGAGAAGGGAATTGCAGCCCACTCCAGTATTCTTGCCTGGGAATCTGAGAGAGGAGCCTGGCAGGCTACATTCCATGCGGTCACTGAGTTGGACGCAGTTGAACATGCACACACACACACACACAAAAACATAAGTAACTATGTCAGGATCTGATTAAGCAAGATTTAGTGACTGTGAGATTTCAGGCTGTCTCACTTAAAGAAGTCTCAGTGTGTGCTATGTGTGAGAAGGATCCAAAGGAATATTTCAACCAGGATGGCAAACATCACAAAAACTGTTAACAGTTCACACAATGATAGATTATATTTCCTAATCTCATTGTATCAACTGTGGTTATATGAATGAGATCTAGCCAACAAACTGTGAGAGGAAATAAGGGTGCTATATTAATTCCTGCTGCATCAGAATCTCTCAAGTATATTCCTGCTCCATTCCCCTTTCAGCTGATTTGAATGAAAATTAACATGGAGACAAAGGTGGCCAAGTATAATGACAGCAAAGTCTTTGCCAGCCTGGAAGGATTGTAGAAGAATCAACATCCCCAACCAGAAACATTCTTTCACATTTTTAAATGAGCAAGAAACAAATCTATATTTTAATCAGGCCATTATATATTTGGCTATATATTCATTCAGCAGCAGGAGATAGCCTAACCTCAGCCCTATTTAGCATAATTATTGATTAATGAAATGATTATTTATTGGTTGACTGCTATACTAGAAAAATATAAACCCTTAGAAGTGCATATTTTTTTAGAAACATGCATTTTTTTTGCTGGCATATTTAACAATACCTAGGTTACATCCCTCTGGCACCAAAAAAGTCAACATTATTGAACTACAAAATGTCTTCACTCTTGGCCATCCTAGGCAGCATGCAAGTCCCTGCACATGGGAATACCCAACTGCATAGCTACTAAAAATCCCCCAAAGCCCTCTTGACAAAATCGTCCTGGAGTATGTGGAAAGCAAAACGTTCATTTTACCTAATTCACTCATATACTTCTTATACGAAAATAAGGATAACTACATGATGCATGTTTTCCAATTTGTTAGAGATCTTAAGAAGTTTAGATCCGTGTTTCATGAGAGCTATCCTCAGACACAGTTTTTAAAATATACTCCATTCATTCTACCACTTGGTTTACGTGTTTTAGCCAAAGATCAGATCTTTCCTCTTAGAAAATGTCTACTTCTCTGTATAGTGCCTTGCATCTTTCTCAGAAGCAGACATTGGATATGCATATACTTGCATATTTCCCTTTCTCCTTCAATTCTTCTCAACGTTCCCATGATCTCTAAAGTTTCCCCCCCAATAATTTCAAACCTGCCTGTTCCATATTATTTTTACTTATTTGAAACCATCCATAGTTACCAGAAGAAGGCTTTGAGTTTAGCAATCAGGTTAACAACCCAGAAGTAGTAGAGTTTGGGAAGAACATATGCAATTATTTTTATCTAGTTTGTTTCACTTTTTCTATTTTATTCAGTGCTCCCATTTCATTTAGTCTACATTTTCCAATTTATCCATCTTTGTTGTTCTTTCTCAACTCTTTATCAAGCATGAAAGCTTTTGTATACATATATATAAACAGTATATATAATATTTTTTAAAATTAAAAACAAAAATGAAATGGTACAAAAAGCAAAGAGTATCCAGTTACTTCTCATTGACCATGGAAGTAAAAGGCAGAATAAGACTTTCATTCAGGCATGGAACTCCATCAAGATTCTCTAGTCCAACTTGTTTTTTCTTCCACCAGCCTGAATTCTTGGCATGGACACAGGGGAACTATACTAATTTTCACAGTGCGGTAAGAAACATCCCCAGGTAAAGCAAGTCATGCTGGGTACTTTCTTTCTGGTTAGAATGCTCTTTAAAGCTGATGGAAACACTGGAGCAGTGACTCGAGGCATCTGTAGCTGGCCCTTCCTTCTCCAAAAGTAAGGCCTGAAGCTACCTTTCAACTTCCAAATGGAGATTTAAAAATGCCGCCAGCAACATAGCTGAGCCTTCCCCTGGACATCGATTTGTCCCTATCCCTGAATGAAAGTGCCTCTGTGGGAGCTGTGGGATCCACCACTGAAGGCCAAGGGCCCTGGGAGGAGTCTTGCCAATCCACGCATAGGGTAACGGGTATACAGACCTGGTCTTGGTTGTGGACTCTTTGGGCACTTCTGGTCGTGGTCCCAGAGCTGCTGGAGAGCATGGTCTCAGGCACTTGCGTACAGATGAGGAAGCCTTTGTGGAAGTCAAGGTTCCCAGAGGAAAAGCTCCAGCACCTCATTGGAACAACAACAACAACAAAAAAAAACTATCTGAGTTGGGATGCGGGGAAGACGGTAAGAGGAACAGCTTGACCGGATTCACACCACCCTTCTATCAAAGCAGCATAGCTCAATGCCCAGAAATGCTTTTGGCTGTGATGAAGGGAAATGTGGGGGCTTGTGAGTTAGTGCCTGGCTTCCCAGCTGCACGGGATGCTGCCATAGGCCCTTTTCCCTCTGGCCCCATCCATCGGATGAGTCCGGAGCTGCAAGACCGGGGTTGCAAAGAAGCTACGAGACAGGCAGATAGGACTCTTTCAGAAGGAACTAAAAGGAAGTGGATTCTACTAAGTACATCACCAATCCCATCAAGAAGCCCACCCACAAACCGCTGGGAACCTCTTGTCCTGTTCTGTGTACTTAGTTGCTCAGTCGTGTCCGACTCCTTGCAACATTATGGACTGTAGCCCTCCAGGCTCCTCTGTCCATGGGATTATCCAGGCCAGAATACTGGAGTGGGTTGCCATGCCTTCCTCTAAGGGATCTTCCCAACCCAGGGATCAAACCCAAGTCCCCCACATTGCAGGCGGATTCTTTACCCTCTGAGCCACCAGGAAAGTCTGACCTCAATTATTTGTGGAGCATAAAAAAGCCAAACCCACAGAAACAGTAAATTAGTGGTTGCCCTGGGATGGGAGTGGGGGAAATGGGAAAATGCTGATCAAAGAATACAGACTTCCACTTACAAATGGATAAATACTGGGGATCTAATGTACAGCATGCTGGCTATAATTAACAATATGAATTCTATAACTGAAAGTCAGTATGAGAGTGGCAAGTAGATGGGGAAACAGTGGCTGCTTTTATTTTTGGGGGCTCCAAAATCACTGCAGATGGTGACTGTAGCCATGAAATTAAAAGACACTCACTCCTTGGAAGGAAAGTTATGACCAACCTAGACAGCATATTAAAAATCAGAGACATTACATTGCCAACAAAGGTTCATCTAGTCAAAGCTATGATTTTTCCAGTAGTCATGTATGGATGTGGACTATATATAGTCCTCAGGGTTGGACTATAAAGAAAACTGAATGCTGAAGAACTGATGCTTTTGAACTGTGGTGTTGGAGAAGACTCTTGAGAGTCCCTTGAACTGCAAGGAGATCCAACCAGTCCATTCTAAAGGAGATCAGTCCTGAGTGTTCATTGGAAGGACTGATGTTGAAGCTGAAACTCCAATACTTTGGCCACCTGATGTGAAGAGCTGACTCATTTGAAAAGACCCTGATGCTGGGAAAGATTGAAGGCAGGAGAAGGGGACGACAGAGGATGAGATGGTTGAATGGCATCACCAACTCAATGGACATGAGTTTGGGTAGACTCCGGGAGGTGGTCATAGACAGGGAGGCCTGGTGTGCTGCAGTTCATGGGGTCACAAAGAGTCGGACATGATGGAGTGGCTGAAATGAACTGATGAGAATAGATATTAAATGCTCTCACCAAACATACACACATACACACACAAAGGGTAACTATGTGAAGTGCTGGGTGTGTTAACTAATCTTACTGTGGTCATCACTTTGTAATATATAAGGATCAAGCATCATGTTGTACACTTTAAACCTACACAATGTTATATGTCAATTAGAGGTCAATAAACCTGGAAAAAATAATGAGATTCTAAATTGTAATACGTTCTAAACAGTACAACTTCCTCTGCTCCCACTCCCATTTCTGTTGTTTTCTCAGAAATATATAAAAATATTCATCAAAATATCTTTTTCACAGCATTCCAGAGATAGCTTTTAAAGAACACAAAAAAAATGAGTGTATTTGTCAGAAACGTGGCAGGCTATAAATCTCTGATGCTATTGGCTAGTTCTTTCCCCAGCCCTAGGTAATTCCACAAAAGTGTCTATCAGTACTATATTGATTAATCATGGTAAACTTTCCACAGAACTTCACAATTCTTTCTCTGCATAGCTCTCAGAATAATTCAGTCTTACTGTGTTTTCTTTACACATATTTACATGTGGTATATGACTTAAAGACACTTACTGCTGAAGGAAGTTTTGATCATTACCTCAAAGAAATTCATTTCCTTTTTTATAAATACCATAATCTAAGAGATATATTTAGTAAACAAAGTAAGTGCTTACTTAACTGCTCAGATTCTGTGCATTTTAATGGTCATTGCTATGCTGTAGATATTAACTAATAAATGAACAATTATCCCCACCTTTTTTTTTTTTTTAGTATTTCTCTAATGTGCTTCACTCATTTCTCTTCTGTCCATCATTTTCTACACTATCGATCTGAAGAAGGGCTTGCACCTTCTGTCATAGTTGAGACTCTTATAAGGGGAAGAGGAAAGTTTCAAGCTCTATGGAGAGTGTGTATTTGTGTGTCTGTGGGGAAAACTGGGCTAGATTGCCACGTGGGGGCCTGAGTATGACAGTACAGGGGAGTGTTTGTGCATCAGAATGTAGCTCAGTCACGTGACAAAGAGCCTGTTGCCTCAATATATATCTGAAGGAATGAGATTTAGTATGTCTGTGTGATCTCCTGTGAGGTTGTGTGTCTTGTGTAAGGGAACTAGACTTCTGTAGAATTATGCAAGACAGGGAACTAGGCTGGCATGAGCTCACTGTGTGGAAATGGCATGAGGGGCCAGATACAACTGGACTGTGTGGTAAAAATGAGCAAGCAGAGCTTCAGCTACTAAACTTCCAGAGAACTCAGATTTCATTCTACCTAATTTGAATTTAGTGACCATGTCCTCAAAGCCCTTTGTTATAGGACAAATTCTGAAAAAATAAATGAAGATTACAAAGCATAACACCAAAACATCATATTTGAAAATGCTTGGCATGCTGCAATTCATTGGGTCACAAAGAGTCGGACACGACTGAGTGACTGAACTGAAATGAATGTTTCAAAATTTCATTTTGAAGTAATTTTTATGCTCCCATAGCACTTAAATAAAATTTGGATGACCTCTAAAAACACCCAGAAAAACAAATGAAGTATTATGAGCAAAGAGCTAAGAAGTCAGGATCTATTTATTTAAATACAATTTGGCTCTGGAAGATCCTTTGCTTGCCAAATTGAAGAGAGCCTATCTTGGTCACTAATTTGCTGTAGGATGCAGGACTTCCATGGATAAGTAGAAAAGTAAAATTAATAGGCAGAGAAGGGTAATTTTAAAGAGAGCCCATCACTCCCATTATTTCCCTGTGTCTAATGGAAGGAAGTCCAGATCAAATTCATGACCAGTTGGAGAATCAAGTACTGATATTCTTTTAGAGGAAAGACTGAAAGGTATTAGAAGAGAACCCAGCAAATGCCCAAGTGCTAATTATTTGTGAACCTGTTCACTGAACAGTTCATGAACACATCTGTTCAGTGTGCCTAGCAAAGTGCTAACAGAAAAGTAGGTAGAAATTGGCCAGACATAAAAGCTTTATCCTTATGCTCAAGTGGAGACAGATCCAGCAAATATAAATAAGGCAGCATTTTACCCTGGGCTTCCCTTGTGGCTCAGTTAGTAAAGAATCTGCCTGCAGTGCAGGAGACTTGGGTTTGATCCCTGGGTTGGGAAGATCCCCTGGAGAAGTGAAAGGCTACCCAATCCAGTATTCTGGCCTAGAGAATACTATACAGTCCATATGACTATACACTCGCAAAGAGTTGGGCATGACTAAGCGACTTTCACCCACTTACTCTGAAGAATTTACCATGTTTCCTGTTACCCACTCAAGCACCAGAACTATGCTATGCTTAGCATAGGTGCTATAGCATCAATGGAACAGTGATAATACAGCATGACCTTTGCTTGCTCACTTTATTGAATTTCTACAGGAAGGGATTGCTTTTGAATGTATAAGCCATATCTGATTAAACATAAATTTGTTCAAAATTCATTCAACAGTTACTAGAAGACTATTATGTTCTAGGACCTTAAGATACAATGTTAAATAAAACATAACAAGGTCCTACCCTTCCTTTTGTTGTTCAGTCACTCAGTCATGTCCAACTCTTTGTGACCCTATGGACTGCAGGAGGCCAGGCTTCCCTGTCCTTCACCATTTCCTGGAGCTTGCTCAAACTCATGTCCACTGAGTCAGTGATGTCATCCAACCATCTCGGAAAGATCCTGATGCTGAGAAAGATTAAGGGCAGGAGGAGAAGGGGGCAACAGAGGATGACCCCTCCCTGGGAAGTTGGTATTTAGGTGAGGACATGAAGAAGGCAAGGAGGTTGGCCAGGGTCCTGTATAGGAAAAGAACACTGGAGAAAAGGCATTGCAGGCAAGGAAGACAGATAAACACACCAGAGGTGGGAGCATGCATGGCCTACTTAAAGAACAACAAGGCAGCCAGTGGGTTTGCACAGAGTGAGGGAAGAGTAGGAGACAAGTGAGAGCTGGGTGTTGACTGTGATAGTGGTATACATCACGTAGGGCCTTAGGGGTCAGGGAAAGGACATAAAGAAGGCTGTAGTGTAGGGGAAAGAATACTGCATCTGGAGTCAGCAGCACCAGGTTCAGACTGTGATGTCTACATTTGTACTGGTGTAACTTTAGGCAAGTTTCTTGACTGCTCACGGCCCAAGTGTCCTCAAGTCACTTCGACAAGTATTTCTGAAGTGTTCTGCTGCACCAGTGGATTCAAAGATGGGAAACTTCGCAAATGGGAATCACCCACATGGCCCAGAAGTCTACAGGCTCTTAAGGAGAGAAGACAAGAAAACTGACAGGTGGAGTCAAGAATAGTGAAGAAAACAAGTGAAAGGTAGTGAGACAGAGGCAGGGGGAAGCTTTCCTGAGCACACAGTCACCACCCTCATCCTCCTCGTGTATTACATTACCCTGCATTCTTTTCTTCAGGGCACTGAAACTGATCAGTCTGCAGGTCTTACATTTTTGTTTGGTATATTGTCTCTCCTCACTATAAAACATCTCAGTAACCACTTTTGGTCTACTTTATGCTCTATTGTATCCAAAATACCTAGCCCAGAGCCAGGTACAAGGTTATGAAAAGAATGACTAGAGTATATGACAAGGGAACGAGTCACAGGGTGGGGAACACGTCAACATTTAGAGAGAGTTCAGTAGACAGACAAGGTGGAGTAGGTTATTCCCAGAATAGTAAGCAGCTTGGGCAAAGGCAGAGGGTGTGTTTAGCAAGAATCACACACCAACAATACAGGGGGTAATGCCAATTCTTTCATAAAGCAGTTATGAGAATTTAACAAGATCATGCATCCCAGTGATATGGAATGGCTCCCCATAGTTAACAATGGAGCCATGCAGAGAATATTGGTTACAGATGGATTTACCTTTGTGGTGCCAAAAGACCTCTTTGATGAAGCTGTTTTACAATTGACTAGATACCTGTGCCATTTAATGCAGCTGTTATATCAGCAAGAAAAGTTTATGAACTGGTTGTTGCTGCCTTTTAACTTTCCAAATGGCTGTCTGAACCCTGATTCTTCTTTGTAGTCTCCCTCCACCTCAGCACTACTGGGATAAAACCCTAATAAATAATCAATATAGCTCTTCTCAAGGGAAATGCCATTCCTGCACTCCATGAAAGATAAATGTTGCTTTACCCTTGAAAGGAGTCACCTTTTTGAAAGATCTATGAAATCTCTATGGTGGATCTACAGGGGGTAAAAAGAAGGCCAACAAAGGATCTTGGTAGATTCACCCACACCAATCCAGAAATGTTGTAAAACAGCATACACATCACCCCACTAGAAGTCAGGAATCAGCATTAGTAAGGCAGCTGGGATCTAGCCTTGTGACGCGCTCGCAGGATTCCCACAATACTGTTTTTCATTTAAATCCAAACTAACAGTTGAAAAGATTTTCAGAAATCTATGCCCATAATAATCTTTTTAGCGTTTCATTGCATCTAGTGTGATAGTAACGTGATAAGAAATGAGAAAGGAAAAAAATATGCATGGGAAGATTGTTTTGGGGGCCTTTGAGTCTATTGAGGCTGAAGACTAAAAAATAGTATGGGATTTGGAATGACAGAATATTTGTTTTCATATCCTGCTCAGATACTTAATTAAAGCTGTATGATTATCAGAAAGTCATTTTGTCTCTAGGCCTCATCTATAAACTGGAAATAATGAAGACATCTGAGGTCATGGGGTTGATGGAAGGAACAAGTGAGATAATAAATGTGAAATATATTTTTTAAATATAATATTCCCTACAAAGATTATTATTCCAGTTGTTTTACTTTTTTAAGCATTAACTGGGACTAGCACAGGTTTTCTAGCAGTTTCTACCAGTGAAAACACATTTCTAGTAGCTTTGTAAAATACTTTTTTTTCCTGAAAAGTTATGATCATGTTTCTGCCATACTACTTTTGATAATCCCTTTGCCTGCAGGCTATCAAAATTCTATATTTAGCATCCAAGAAATTCTGCAGCATTACATGAGATTAAAGACTGCCTTATCCACTCTTCCATCACCACTATCCAGACCAGTCCCTGGCACATAGATGGTTCTCACCAAAACTTGTTGATGAATGAATTAACTAACAAAGCTATTTTTACCTCATTTCCCATTACTCTTCTTGATACACATTTCAGCTTCACTGAATTACATTCTCCTTATATGCATTCTGTATTTCCTCAGTGCCAAGTCTTTGTTTAAACTTACTCCTTCTACCTGGCACGTATTCCCACCATTCATTTTCATGTGTTCCAATCTTAACTTAGAAGCCTTCACTTTTGTCCCAGTTAGTAGTATCTTCATCCTTTGGGGTCACAGAGTATGGTTATTTATACTTCTCACATGATACTTGTAACATTTCATCTTGTGATATGCAAATTGAGGAATGTATTTTATTTCTGCAACCAAGCTACATTCTTAATGGATACATTGATGTATTTAACACAGTGCCTGCCACACTACTGTGCACAAAATAGATGCTCAATAAATATTTGTGGAATATGTGACTGGAAGTCAAAGAGAAGGCAGAGATAATTATACTTCCTTCTCACTGAATCAAAATTACAGGAAGTACTTCAGTATTTAAACCAGAATATGATTTCTTGAGAAAATAAGCCCACAGTTTGCTATTGAAAAATTAAGTCACCAGCATATTTTGAATTCAACACTCACATTAAAATGACTTGGGAGCTTATATTTTCTAATTTAATGATTCAGTAGAGATGAAGGAAATATATATGATGCAAATTTGTTAAAAATTCAGCAGCCTATATTCACTAAATCTCAATCTGCAAGCTGAAAGCCTCCCTATGATAATATTCTACTCAGTGACCTTTTATATTTATCCTTTGGAAACTATGCTTAGACTTAATAACCCAACTTTCTCATTATCATTTATTTTGACCTCAAGACTAATTTTGCAGCCTGCAGGGGAAAACTTTTCCTGCTAATTAGTTCTTCTTGGTTGTATTCCAAAAGAAATGACAAATTTCACCTTGTTTAAGAAGCCTCCTGATACTGTTTGAAGCCAACTGAAGAAACCATGTATAAATTTTAAACTCACATATTTTTTCTCATGACAAAGAACCCAACATTTTATCCAAAGACTTCTCATTCCTTGATACCACTTAGCAACATGCAACTTAGAATTCTGGTATTTAATTGTTAGCATAATGAAATATAGAAGTCGTAAAATAATTTGGAGATCACATACTATTTTCAATAAATTAACTAGAGTCTGACTTTCATTCTTGATGTATTTCAAATACTTACTTTGTTACTAAAGTCTGCCTCTATTTCCACTGTCAGGTTGATTATACACTATTGTCTTGTGCAATTAAGGCATATTTTAGTGAAGTTAAATAGTTTATTAATGAGACTATGAGTGGCAATCCTCAGACACTTGTTTATCCTTCTAGAGGGACACAGAGGTACAATTAGTAATTCTGTTTTAATTCCAACTTCTCCACTGTTTGAAAATTCTTGGAGATGATTCAGCTTTCGAGAGTCACCCATTTTCAATAGTGACATTTTTATTGGACTATCGACAAGAGGCATACTTTTGTGTTGTCAGCACCACTCTCCCACGTCCTTTTACTGTTGTTCTATTAAACATCTCAGATCAAGAAAGAAAATCAATATTTTCCCTATTTTCCACTTAATGATGCTTTATTGAAAGGAATATTTGGCAAAGCTGGCTTCAGATTTCAGTTTTGTCACTGACTCATGGGTTTTGGTTTTGCCAATATTCTCTTCAAAACCCATTGCTATAAGATATTTAATATCTCTATATATATTTCTCCTTTATAAGATGAGTATAACACATGTACTACTCTTAATTTATACCCCAAGACTTTGCAAAGCACAAATTTAGCCATGCTATCTGTGCTTAAGATTCACCAATGGCTTCCTGGGCCATTCCTGGGCTTTCTATAGGATGAAGTCTGTACCCCTTATCTTGGGAAGCTAGGTCCTCTCTCATCTGACCATACTGATCTCCACAGTTTTTACATCTGCAAATTGAGGTGCTCCAACTGGCCCAGACCACTCCATGCCAATTGTTACCATGTCTTCTCAACTCTACATTTAGTGATGTGAAAACAGCCATGATAGAGGTATTTACATAAAAAAAAAAAAGCAACCAGATTGTGGTTTCTTAAACACTGAGCAGCACACCATTGAAGTTAAACACTTTAACCACAGCAGCCCTGATTATAAACCTCCAATAATATCCCATCCAACTCAAAATGCAATGGCTAGGAATGCTGCCCTTCATCACTTCTCTAACTTCATCATTGCTTCTTCCAGCCACATTAGTCTATTTACTGTTTCTCAATGGACCAGGCAAATGCCCACTCAACAGCAACCTGACAACTCTTGCTGTTCCTTCTTCCTCAAGTACAGGTCTTCATGTGGACTTCTTATCTTTCTAAGTCAAATCTCAAATGTTACCTCTTCAGAGAGATCTTTCCTGATCAGTGCTGTAGCTCCCTTATGTAGCCTGTTTCTGTAAATCAGAGCAAAGTCGCCTCTTGGATGGGTTCATCCCCGCAGGCCCAGGCCTTGGAGAACAGGCAGTACCTTTGGAGGAAGCAAAAGGTGACCCTAATTCAAAGCAAATGCCACCTGACACAAGGCACCAAGCTGGCAAGCAGAGTTTAAACTCAGTGTCAGCTTTCACTTTCCCCTTCAGCTGAGCACCTGTGTAGAGTGCCAATCCATACAAGTGTACATGAGGTACTGTCCCTCACCAGCCTTTATCCATAGCCACAGTCTCAGGTATCCTCTATCATGGCACCTTCTTTGTTTCCTTTGTATCATATATCACAATTGTAATTACAGATTTAAGCTAAATGAAAAAGCTACGTACACTTTTTAAAACTAGCTTATTTTTCCTCATAAGAAAGAAACCAGTGCTTTACCCAAACATTCCTCTTTATCATCATTTGCATGCTATGTCACTTCAATCTCCGACTCTTGGCAACCCTATGGACTGTAGCCCACTAGGCTCCTCGGTCCTTGGGATTCTCCAGGCAAGAATACTGGAGTGAGTTGCCATGCCCATCTCCAGGGGATCTTCCCAACCCAGGGATTGAACACAGGTCTCCTGCATTGCAGGCAGATTCTTTAAGGTCTGATCCACCAGGGAAGCTCTTATCACCATTTAGCAGCATACAATTTGGATCTCTGGTATTTCATTGTTGCTGCTGCTACTGCTAAGTCGCTTCAGTCGTGTCCAACTCTGTGCGAACCCAGAGTTGGCAGCCTACGAGGCTCCCCTGTCCCTGGGATTCTCCAGGCAAGAACACTGGAGTGGGTTGCCATTTCCTTCTCCAATGCAGGAAAGTGAAAAGCAAAAGTGAAGTCACTGAGTCTTGTCCGACTCTTAGCGACCCCATAGACTGTAGCCCACCAGGCTCCTCCATCCATGGGATTTTCCAGGAAAGAGCACTGGAAAGGGGTGCCATTGCCTTCTCTGATTTCATTGTTAACATGATGAAATATAGAAGCAGTAAAATAATTTGGAAACCACATAATACTTTCACAGTATCTGACTTGGATTCTTGATTTATTTCCAATGATTTGTTTATTACTAAAGTCTATCTCTATTTCCTCTGTCAGATTACACTTTTTGTTTATTAGTTTATTTGTTTAATAGCTTTCTCCTCTACTCACAGAATGTGACCTTCATCAAAGTAAAGACCATGTATTGTTAAAATTATATCTGCAGACCTTAGAACAGTGTTCAACAAATGTTTATTGAATATCAAAGAATGTTAAAACAATAGGCTTCTATGTAATATTTCATGTGAATGAAGACTTTTTTTCTGCCTAAAAGTAAAAAACTTTTTTTTTTTTTTTTTATCAATTTCTATTCCAGTATAGTTGCTTTACAATGTTGTTTTAGTTTCTACTATACAGGGCAGTTACACATATACATACATCTCCTCTCTTGGATTTCCTTCCCATTTAGGTCACCACAAAACACCTAGTAGACATTCCTGTGCCATGCAACAGGTTCTCATTAGTTACCTATTTAATGAAAGTGAAAGTGGTAGTCACTCAGTCATGCCAGACTCTGTGACCATAGACTATTGCCCTCCAGGCTCCTCTGTCCATGGAATTCTCCAGGCAAGAATACTGGAGTGGGTTGCCATTCCCTTCTCCAGGGGATCTTCCCAACCCAGGGATCAAACCCAGGTCTTCTTCACTGGAGGCAGATTCTTTATCACTGAGCCACCAAGGAAGTCTATTTTATACATAGTGGTATATTAGTAGTGTATATATGTCAATAGCAATCTCCCAATTCATCCTACCCCCTCTTAACCTTTTGGTACCCATACATTTGTTCTCTATATCTGTATCTTTATTTCTGCTTTGCAAATAAGTTCATCTGTATCATTTTTCTAGATTTCACATATAAGTAATATTATACAATGTTTGTTCTTCTCTTTCTAACTTACTTCAGTCTGTATGACAGTCTCTAGATCCATCCATGTTTCTACAAATTTTTCCTTTTTATGGTTGAGTAAAATTCCAATGTATATATGTACCACATCTTTTTATCTATTTGTATGTTGATGAACATTTAGGGTGCTTCCATGTCCTGGCTATTGTAAAGAGTGCTGCAATGAACATTGGGGTGCATGTATCTTTTCCGATTATGCTTTTCTCTGGATATTTGCCCAGGAGTGGAATTGTTGGGTCATATGAGAGCTCTATTTTTAGTTTTTTAAGGGATCTCCATACTGTTCTCCATAGTGGTGCTTCAATTTATATCACCACCAACTGTGTAAGAGGTTTCTCTTTTCTCCACACCCTATCAAGAATGTATTGTTGTAGATTTTTTTTTTTTTGATGATAGCCATTCTGAATGGTGTGAGGTGATACCTCATTGTAGTTTTGATTTGCATTTCTCTAACAATTAGTGATATTAAGCATATTTTCATCTGTTTGCTGGTGATCTGTGTGTCTTCATTGGAGAAATATCTATTTAGGTCTTCCACCTATTTTTTGATTGGGTTGTTTGCTTTTTTGATATTGAGCTGCATAAGCTATCTGTTTATTTTAGACATTAATCCCTTGCCAGTTTCTTCATTTGCAAATATTTTTTCCCATCCTGAGGATTGTCTTTGCTCCTTCTTTATGGTTTCCTTTGCTGGGAAAAAGCTTTTTAAGTTTAATTAGGTTCCATTTCTTTATTTTTGTTTTATTTTCATTACTCTTAGGGGTGGGGAAAACTATACAAATTTTGAATTAGATTACTTCATCTCTTACAATTCAGCCATTCTAGGATTTGATATTATTTTCACTCTGAAACTTTCGGCAAAGGTAGTGTAAGGAAATGTATGCAACAAATTTCCAAGATCCTGGAAACTTCCTCCTCTGTTTTCTGAAGGTGGAAGGTTAGAACTGAACTCCAGTTTATGTACTTTGAAAAAATATGTTCCTCCATTTAGGCCTCAGTTTCCTCATCTGCCAAATGATGGGCTTGGACCAAACTGATCTGAAAAGAAAAAGCTTCACTTTTAGTTTTTTTAATGCCAAAAATACCCCCCCCAAAAAAAAAAAAAAAATCTTGTGAGGAACCCTAGTATATAAAACAAATTGAGGAATTTCTGCTCTGGTTGAAGAGAGAGCAAGAGAATATCATTAAGTCCATAGCACACAGTATAAAAGCTCTTGCACTAGATACTCCTGAAAGTCTATGCCACCCCTCACATTCTATTCCTTTCTGATTTTGTCTTTCACTAGATTCCAGGGCCAGTGGGGTAAATATGGTCAATGATGAGTTGAGAATTCTTTCATTCAACAAATATTTGAGTGTCTTCTATATTCCAAGTACTATGAAAGAGTGGGTAAACAACATGTATAAAAGCATAGAGATTCTCAGAGCAAATTATGGATTTCCTAAGCTATTCTCTCAAGCCTTCTTCCATTCTCACTATACCCATCCTCATCTCCCCCAATAAAAGCAGACTGCATCTGCTGCTGCTGCTGCTAAGTCGCTTCAGTCGTGTCCGACACTGTGCGACCCCATAAACAGCAGCCCATTAGGCTCCTCTGTCCCTGGGATTCTCCAGGCAAGAATACTGGATTGGGTTGCCATTTCCTTCTCCAAAGTATGAAAGTAAAACGTGAAAGTGAAGTCGCTCAATCAAGTCCGACTCTTAGCGACCCCATGGACTGCAGCCTACCAGGCTCCTCCATCCATGGATTTTCCAGGCAAGAGTACTGGAGTGGGGTGCCATTACCATAAAATGGAAAATCTTTAGGTACCTTAAGACCTAATGCTTTAGGACCATAATTTTTTTCATTACAGGAGTAATCTCTTCTGCTTAAACAAGTTCATTTGCCCAAAGCTTTTCGACTGTGAAATAAGTGACTTAAATATTACTCTGAGATAATAAATGGTAGTTTCCTCTGTAGCTCAGTCATTGGAGTGAAGCCAATTGCTCATAAACTAAAAAACAGCAGAAAATCAAACAGGAAGTTCATTGGCTTACAAAGTCCATGCAGTGTACTTTCCATGAGTTAGTCAATAAAAATCCTAAAAAGTAATTGCCCAAACACCCAGCCTACCAATTTTGAGTAAGACTTAGTTAAAGATTCAATTTACCATCTAGGTTTTTACAAACAAGGAAACCAGACAGAATATAGGGTGAGCTATTTTGATGCCATGAAATAGAGCAACAGTAGTCAGGCAAATTCTAGAGATGTTTTGAAGGTATGCTCAGCAAAACATGTATTTTATTCTCTGTAGATGGCAGAGAGAAGGATGGGGTCAAGGATGAATCTATTTTCTCACTTCTATGACTAGGTAAATCAGGCGGTACCTACTACTGAGATACTTATGAGATATGCTTATGTAGGGTAAGGACATGATTGAAGTAGAAGAAAATGATGAGTTTATTTTAGACTTTAACTTTCCCATGAAACTTGAAAGAGAAGTACTCAATATCAAGGTGGGGATCCATAGACATATTCTCAAGGATCTTTTATTTATTATTTTTTTATTCTGTTTTCACTGAGATGGTTAAAATTTTCTGTAAAAAGCTATAAATATAAATAAGCATTTGTAATCAACTAGTGGAATGGAATTAACAATAAATGTTGCATTCAAGCCAAGTGAAGGTCAACTGATATCGTGGAAGTCTATTATATATAATTTTTAAAGTTTCACTATGATTGATAAAAAGAAGTATTGTGACATAATTGAGTCATCCCAGAGCACATAGTGTAGGCATAGGCATGCTGAATTAAAAACAAAAAAATCTGTCCTTTAGCAGTCAACACCATATCCACAATGAAGGAAGTGACTTATTTTTAACAAAACAAGATTATCTGTCACATTCAGCTGTGATTTACGGTTTTTATTATATTTAATTTGAAATGTCATTTTAGAGTTAATTATAAGGAAAACACATAGGATTTATATTTTTGAAGAATTCTTATAAGAAGAATATAAAAATAATTAAACTCAACAAAGAAGAATAATCAAACTCAGTGCTTGGGCATCTGAATAAATTATCTTTATTTTAAAAGAATAAACATATTATTCAAGTTTTCAAAGCAACTGTGAGAAACACTGGGTTAAATCTCAAGACATATTTGAATTGAAGATATAGCTATATATATATTGATAGATAGATACATATATATGCTGCTGCTGCTGCTAAGTCACTTCAGTCGTGTCTGACTCTGGGCGACCCCATAGACAGCAGCCCATCAGGCTCCCCCATCCCTGGGATTCTCCAAGCAAGAACACTGGGGTGGGTTGGCATTTCCTTCTCCAATGCATGATAGTGAAAATGAAGTCGCTCAGTCGTGTCCCATCCTCAGCGACCCCATGGAACACAGCCCACCAGGCTCCTCCATCCATGGAATTTTCCAGGCAAGAGTACTGGAGTGGGTTGCCATTGCCTTCTCCAACATATATATGGGAATCAACTATCTATAGATTGAATTGAAAGCGTGAGACTAGCACAGAGAATAAGTAGAGAACAAGAAAGAGCTTATGACAGAGCTTTGAGAACCATTAATATCTACAAGTGTAGCAGGAGTCAAGTTAGCCAGTAAAGGAGACAGAGAAGGAGAAGCTGGAGAGGTAAGGGGAAAAAAAAAAAAAAAAAAAAAAAACCAAGAACAATGGTGAAATAAAAGGGACATATCAAGGAAGAGGTAATGAGAGGTCATATTAGAAGAGACTTAGAATTGAACATTCGATCTAGTTGAATTCTTCCCATCCACAGATATGGGATTACTCATCCCCTCCAACAACCCACTCCTACTTTCGGCATATATCCAATAGCTAACCAGCTAAACATGAAGTCTTAATTATTCTGCCCCCCCCCCCCACACACACACACACCCCTACCCCAAGCCCCTGCAAGGTTGAATGCTGGCTCTTTTAATGGGTTTTTGTCTTTTTGTGACCAAACCCAGTTCCACCTGTCCACCATGGCACCAGCCTGATGCTGACTCTTATCTCCCTGAGTTCTCATATCTGACTTCTCTGACATTCAATCTACTTTCCAATACTTATACTATGGCCTAGTTTATAGGTCTCCCCTATTCTGCATCAGTGGACCTGTCTGGTTTGCAGGATTTAGCATGGGTCCTCATCCATTCGTCTAGTGCCAACCAGATATCAATTCCAACATCAACATAACTTCATTTGATTATTATAGATCCCCTTACGATCTCTTTTTCAATCAAGATATTTCCGTTCTACCTGAACTACTTTTCCTGCTTAACACACTGTCCACCGTTACCAACACTCGGTCACAACAATGAAAGAAGTCAATAATCAAACACCTTCATCAATATTCACAGTCAAATCTTCAGTTTCCTGTGGGCTCCTTACATTTTCTATTTTATTCCTTTCTGCATAAAGACCCACTTTTTACAGTACACTCTACTCCATGCCTTTAAACCTACTTTATACCACCTGATCTGCCTCTTAAGAAATCTGTATGCAGGTCAGGAAGCAACAGTTAGAACTGGTCATGGAACAACAGACTGGTTCCAAATAGGAAAAAGAGTACGTCAAGGCTGCATATTGTCACCATGTTTATTTAACTTATATGCAGAGTACATCATGAGAAATGCTGGACTGGAAGAAACACAAGCTGGAATCAAGATTGCCGGGAGAAATATCAATAACCTCAGATATGCAGATGATACCACCCTTAGGGCAGAAAGTGAAGAGGAACTCAAAAGCCTCTTGATGAAAGTGAAAGTGGAGAGTGAAAAGGTTGGCTTAAAGCTCAGCATTCAGAAAACGAAGATCATGGCATCTGGTCCCATCACTACATGGGAAATAGATGGGGAAACAGTGGAAACAGTGTCAGACTTTGTTTTTCTGGGCTCCAAAATCACTGCAGATGGTGACTGCAGCCATGAAATTAAAAGACGCTTACTCCTTGGAAGGAAAGTTATGACCAACCTAGATAGCATATTCAAAAGCAGAGACATTACTTTGCGAACAAAGGTTCACCTAGTCAAGGCTATGGTCTTTCCTGTGGTCATGTATGGATGTGAGAGCTGGACTGTGAGGAAGGCTGAACGCCGAAGAATTGATGCTTTTGAACTGTGGTGTTGGAGAAGACTCTTGAGAGTCCCTTGGACTGCAAGAAGATCCAACCAGTCCATTCTGAAGGAGATCAATCCTGGAATTTCTTTAGAAGGAATGATGCTTAAGTTGAAACTCCAGTATTTTGGCCACCTCATGCGAAGAGTTGACTCATTGGAGAAGACTCTGATGCTGGGAGGGATTGAGGGCAGGAGGAGAAGGGGACGACAGAGGATGAGATGGCTGGATGGCATCACTGACTCGATGGATGCGAGTCTGAGTGACCTCCGGGAGCTGGTGATGGACAGGGAGGCCTGGCGTGCTGCGGTTCATGGGGTCGCAAAGAGTCGGACACGACTGAGCGACTGATCTGATCTGATCTCTGATTCCAATGCAGCAGCAAAGAGATGACTGTAAGCTAAATTGCAATTTCCATTACAAAATAATTAAGCACCTTTTAAAAGAGCACAAGATGACATATTTCAGCCCAGCCACTGCATTTACTACAGAGTTTGTTTATAAAATTCACCATAGAATTTTAAGACTATATGTGTGGCTTGTTCATGGGTCATTAGAGCACACTCTGCAGGCTTCAGCAAGGTGATTTTGTAAAAATCTGCACAAGTTAATGAATTCAAGTTTAATTAAACCGTTAATTGCCTTCAGTGAGAAACTGTGTAGTGTTATTTTCTAATACAATTACCAGAAATCACAGTAGGGATTGGGAAGTAAGCTCTGGGAAATTGGGCAACGGCAAGTATATATAAGATAGAAATGCTCATTCCTTTAGGATTCACCTCTTGTTAACCTTGAGCATTGTCCCCACAGGTTTCTGAGTTGGCTTTGGGAATATCACTTGCTTGGAAATTGCACTGGAGTGAATTGAATTCCAAAGTATAAAAAACACTCACAAGGCCATTCCCATCTCTATCAGACCCACTTCAGAAGGCTCCAAACTTGGGCAGAGCCTTAAATTCCCAATGGTGAGTCATGCTTATCATGTTAAGTACCAAGTAAAGTTTATACAGAAGTCAGAAGACCTGAGTTTCAGTCCTGGCTTTTTCATATGTTGGAGAAGGAAAAGCCAGGTTTCTTTTCTAAGGAGCTATTTTCTCCTTTGTATATGGGGCATAGATCCATATTCTGCCTACTTGCTTGTGTCCATGAGGGTCAGTCAAATGAAATCACATCCATCCCTTCCCAGGGAGAGGCAGCTCACCACCAGGCAAACTGCAAGGCTATGGGTCTCCCAATACTAAGTTGTTTCTGTGGCTAGTCACATATGCAACTACGTAGGTCAAGGCGACCACAGCATGACTACTGTGTAAGTGCTCACTCCCTGAGAAAGTGTTACTAGCTTGGCTTGTTTACTGCTTGCTACAATGTTTGCTTCTTGTTCATAATGTGTGGAGTCCTTGGCCGTGGTTTCCTCAGCTATGGTGCAGTGGAACCTACCATGTACCTAGCATTTCTCTGGGCCTCTCACATTACCCTGAGGGACTCAGAAGCATGGGAAACTGGACAACTATGCTGATGTTTACCTTGTTTGTTAAGCTGTAAGAACAAACTGTTTTGCTTTCACTCATTAAGTCCCATTATCTACTTTCAACTCTTCTGGGGTTGTAACAGGTTTATTCCTTGATCATCATCTATGAGTTGATGATGATGGGGTTCTTCCCTTCAATCCTCAACCCTCAGATCTTCTTTCTCTTATGGTTCCATAGCTTCAGTTATCATGTATGTGCTAAAGTTACCAAATGTAAGACCTCAGCTCTATCAACAATGTTTCTAGACCTTATATCCATCTCCCTACAGAACAGCTCCCATGAGTAACCTCAAGTTATAACAGATAACTTCAAATCTACCTGTCTACCCCTAGGCTCAGTACCTCCTTCACCCTCTATTCAGATCTGTTCTTCCCGTTTGCCTATCTTGGTTAATAGAACCACTCACTGCCTCATGTTCCAGTTAAAAACCATGCGTCATTCTCAAGAACTCATTTCTCCTTATCAATCTTCCAAAACATATGCATTCAATTAATCAACATATTCTTCGATTTCTACTTGCTTACCATGTCTTGATTCAATTACCTCTCCTCCACCCCCACTGCCACTGCTCTAATGTCATCATCTTTACCTAAATGTATCTTCTTTCTTTCTTTCCCTAACATAAAAATTTTATTCTTCTTTCAGGAATTTACATTTGCTTGTCTCTGCTTGTTGAAACTGCATAACTTATCATCAGTATCTGGCTTCTACTCCTCTCACTAACATCATCTTTTGCCATCAGTCTAACATTACCACCTTATGCTCCCATAATAAGAAAAAAAATGCAATTACTTTCTGGCTTCTAAACTTAAGACTTTTGAGAGTCCCATGGACTTCAAGGACATCCAGCCAGTCCATCCTAAAGGAAATCAGTCCTAAATAATCATTGGAATGACTGATGTTGAAGCTGAAACTCCAATACTTTGGCCACCTGATGCGAAGAGCTGATTGGAAAAAACCCTGATGCTGGGAAAGATCGAAGGCAGTAGGAGAAGGGAATGACAGAGGATGAGATGGTTGGATGGCATCACTAACTCGATGGACATGAGTTTAAGTAAGCTCTGGGAGTTGGTGATGGACAGGGAAGCCTGGCATACTGCAGTCCATGGGGTCTCAAAAGCTGGACACGACTGAGTGACTGAACTGAACTGAAGATGGTACATAGATGGTATATAAGATCTTCCTTTTGGTACGTAAGACATACCATAGATGATACACCCAGATCCCTCTTCAAGGAAGTACTTCTTGCCTCAACTGATGGGAATTCTTCAGTGGACAGACCTCAAGGGGCAAATCTTTGAAGGACTGCCTCAGCTGCAGAAAGCTAGGTCACACCCTTGTTTGCCCAAGGTCACACCCTTTCCCAGGGGCAATTCACATCTAATTACCAATGCAGGAGCTAAAAGACATAGACTTTTTGGCCTAAAAGGGGACAAGTCACAATGCTGTAAAACCATCTCAGATTCTGAGGTCCTTGTGGTATCCTCCATGGACTTCTGTCTCTGATCAGTCCTGCTTCTTCTGCTTCCTTTCATAAGTACTGAACCCAAGGGTACTCCTTAATAAATAGCCTGCACACTAAACTCCAACTCAGAGTTTGATTCCCAGGAAAACCAAGCTATGACACCATCCCACAAACTATTTCTTCTTTGGGACAACATGTTCCTCTACTTATCCACATGCTGCTGCTGCTGGTGCTAAGTTGCTTCAGTCATGTATGACTCTATGTGACCCCAGAGACAGCAGCCCACCAGGCTCCCCCATCCCTGGGATTCTCCAGGCAAGAATAATGGAGTGGGTTGCCATTTCCTTCTCCAATGCATTAAAGTGAAAAAAGAAAGGGAAGTCACTCAGTCGTGCCCTACTCTTAGCAAACCCATGGACTGCAGCCTACCAGGCTCCTCCATCCATGGGATTTTTCAGGCAAGAGTACTAGAGTGGGGTGCCATTGCCTTCTCCAACTTATCCACATAGTGAACACCTAATGAGCCCTTAAGAATCAAATCAAGCATCACCATTTTAGTGACACCTTCCTTGACCTTCCTCCTTCACTGCCACCACACCACTGGTATTCATAATTATATAATCCTTCTTTTGTGCTACTACTATGTTTTATAGTAAATTCTATTAGTGTGCTCATCACAGATGATTATATAATTCATTCAGCTGTCTGTGTCTCTTAATTACACCTGTACTCCTTCATGTGAGGCTCTATATACCTGTCTTTATATCTCCATCATCTAGCACAGTTACTGGCATGTGATTAGGGCAGAATAAATACTCATAATATTTCAGTGGAAAATTAGGGAATATTTCAGGTAGATTGGATATAGATTTTATGTGGATATTGTATTTACAAAGTCACCACACCCACATGTAAATCAATGAAGTTAGAACACACCCTCACACCATACACAAATAAAAACTCAAAATGGCTTAAAAACTTAAACATATGACATGACACCATGAAACTCCTAGAAGAGAACATGAGCAAATCATTCTCTGACACAAATAATACAAATGTGTTCTTAGGTCAGTCTTCCTAGGCAATAGAAATAAAAACAAATATAAACAATAGAAATAAAAGCAAAAATAAACAAATGGTACCTAATCAAACTTACAAGATTTTCCACAGTAAAGGAAACCATAGGGAAAATGAAAAGACAACCTACAGACTGGGACAAAATATTTGCAAATGATGACACAAGGGCTTAATCTCCAAAATATATGAACAGTTCATACAACTTGAAAACAACAAAAATACAACCCAATAGAAAAATGGGCAAAAAAATGAAACACATATTTCTTCAAAGAAGACATACAGATGGCCAACAGGCACATGAAAAGATGTTCAATATTGCTAATAATTAGGGAAATGCAAATCAACACTACAATGAGGGATCACCTCACACCAGTCAGAATGGCCATCATCAAAAAAAAATCTACTAATATCAAATGCTGGAGAAAAGGGAACCCTCCTACACTGTGGGAATGTAAATTGGTGCAGTCTCTATGCAGAACAGTATGGAAGTTACTTAACAAACTAAACATAGAGTTGCCATATGATCCAGAAACCCCACTCCTGAGCATATATCTGGACACAACTATAATTCAAAATTTAAAAACATACATGCACCCCAATATTCAGAGCAGCACTACTCACAATAGCCAAGATATGGAAGCCACCTAAATGCCTATTGACAAATGAATGTATAAAGAAGATATGGTACATACATACAATGAAATACTGCTGCTGCTGCTAAGTCACTTCAGTCGTGTCTGACTGTGAAATCCCATAGATGGTAGCCCACCAGGGTCCCTTGTCCCTGGGTTCTCCAGGCCAGAAAACTGGAGTGTGTTGCCATTTCATTCTCCAATGCATGAAAGGGAAAAGTGAAAGGGAAGTCACTCAGTTGTGCCCGACTCTTAGCGACCCCATGGACTGCAGCCTACCAGGCTCCTCCGTCCATGGGATTTTCCAGGCAAGAGTACTGGAGTGGGGTGCTGCTGCCTTCTCAACAATGAAATACTACTCAGCCATAAAAAGGATGAAATAATACCATTTGCAGAAACATCAATGGAACTAGAGATTGTCATACTAAGTGTAGTAAGTCAGAAAACCACAGACAAATATAAGATGATATCACTTATATGTAGAATCTAAAATATGACACAAATGAGCTTATCTATGAAACAGAAACAGACTCACAGACACAGATAATGAACTTGTGGTTGCCAAGGGGGTTGGAGGGATGGAGTGGAGTTTGGGATTTGTGGATGCAAACTATTATATATAGAATGGATAGACAACAAGGTCCTACTATATAGCACATGGGACTATATTTAATATTCAGTGATAAACCATAATGGCAAAGAATATTTAAAAAATGTAAATATATATGGATAACTGAATCACTTTGCTATACAGTGGAAATAAACATAACGTTGAAAATCACAACTATACTTCAACAACTCACCAAGTCATGGCAGTGAATTATGTGGTCATATGTCAGCTAATATTCATTCATTCAACAAATATATATTTAGTACCCACTGTATGCAGGTCAGGAAGCAACAGTTAGAACTGGTCATGGAACAACAGACTGGTTCCAAATAGGAAAAGGAGTACGTCAAGGCTGCATATTGTCACCATGTTTATTTAACTTATATGCAGAGTACATCATGAGAAATGCTGGACTGGAAGAAACAGAAGTTGGAATCAAGATTGCCGGGAGAAATATCAATAACCTCAGATATGCAGATGACACCACTCTTATGGCAGAAAGTAAAGAGGGGCTAAAAAGCCTCTTGATGAAAGTGAAAGTGGAGAGTGAAAGGGTTGACTTAAAGCTCAACATTCAGAAAACGAAGATCATGGCATCTGGTCCCATCACTGCATGGGAAATAGATGGGGAAACAGTGGAAACAGTGTCAGACTTTGTTTTTCTGGGCTCCAAAATCACTGCAGATGGTGACTGCAGCCATGAAATTAAAAGACGCTTACTCCTTGGAAGGAAAGTTATGAGCAACCTAGATAGCATATTCAAAAGCAGAGACATTACTTTACCAACAAAGGTTCGCCTAGTCAAGGCTATGGTCTTTCCTGTGGTCATGTATGGATGTGAGAGCTGGACTGTGAGGAAGGCTGAATGCCGAAGAATTGATGCTTTTGAACTGTGGTGTTGGAGAAGACTCTTGAGTCCCTTGGACTGCAAGAAGATCCAACCAGTCCATTCTGAAGGAGATCAGCCCTGGAATTTCTTTGGAAGGAATGATGCTAAAGCTGAAACTCCAGTATTTTGGCCACCTCATGCGAAGAGTTGACTCATTGGAGAAGACTCTGATGCTGGGAGGGATTGAGGGCAGGAGGAGAAGGGGATGACAGAGGATGAGATGGCTGGATGGCATCACTGACTCAATGGATGCGAGTCTGAGTGACCTCCGGGAGCTGGTGATGGACAGGGAGGCCTGGCGTGCTGCGGTTCATGGGGTCGCAAAGAGTCGGACACGACTGAGCGACTGATCTGATCTGATCTGATCTGATATGTCAATACCATATTTCTTACAAGGAACATAGGGATAAGCAAGACAAATATGGTCCCTTTACAATTTAGCAAGGAAGACAGATACTGTATAAGTTAGTAGAAGCATTTTGAACTGAACGGTAACATGTTATATAGTCTTAGCTGGTAGAATTCTGCATCTATTTAAAAATAATTTAGTCAAATATCAACATGATTATTTGCTGCATTGATGGTAGTTTAGAAGGAAGAGAGACTGAAGGCCGAAAGTCTGGTTAAAATATTGTTTATTAATTTATGTATATTTTAAACATATATTTAGGTGAGAAATGACTGCCTGACATAAGGCAATGGCAGATGGGAGAGAGACAAGGTTTTACATACTAGAGATTTCTTAAGTGGAACTGGAGGACTTAGTGACATTAAATATAGGAGGTGAAGAGGAATGAATTGAAAAATGCCTTAGATTGTCTTGCAGAATATCTGAGGAGGAGACATTAATCAGAGTTTGTCTCTGCCAAGACACTGGAGTCAAGAACTGAGCATCCAGAGGGAAAAAATTAGATTTATATGATTATACCTAATCAGATGTTTATGGATGATAAATGTGATTTTTCTCTTTATAGAGAAAATCAAAATACCACAAGAGTAGGAGCTGACATTTTCCTCCACCAAGCTTAAGCTATTCATTCATTCAGCTAATACATATTTATTGAACCCTGCCTACCATGTGCCAGGCACTGGGCCAGGCAACAAGGATAGAGTATTGAAAAAGACAGATACATTCCCTGCCATCATAGAGCTGAATTTTACCTAATAAATAATCTGATCAATTTATATTCCAGTGGTTCTCTGTTTTATGCATTTTAATTCTGAGAAATTCCTATCAGTGTAGACTGTAAATATTTGTCATCCTTTTAAATGATAAGGTTATTAGGAGAGATATATGCATTGCCAGTACTTATTTTCAATATTCATTTAATATCTAGTCTTCTTTATAGTAACAAAACATCTATTTAAAGGAGCTTTTCAAACTGCCAACAACCAACCAAATTATCCAGATTAAATATGGATTAGGCACTGTCAGCATGCAGGTTACTTTTTCAGTTAAGATCAATGATGGCCATTAGCTCAGTTGGTAAAGAACCTGCCTGCAAAGCAGGAGACCACAGGTCAATTCCTGGGTCAGGAAGATCCACTGGAGAAGGGATAGGATACCGACTCCAGTATTCTGGCCTGGAGAACTCCATGAGCTCTATAGTCCATGGGATCGCAGAGTCAGACACAACTAAGTTACTTTCACTTCTCATTAGGGAAGAGTTTCCAGAATCTCCACAATTACTGTCTCTGGCTATTGGTTTAACACAACTCTGAGCATTTAGGAAAGTTAAAATGGCCAATACAGGTGAAACAAAGCACAGTGTGCTATTTCATCAGATCAGATCAGTCGCTCAGTCGTGTCCGACTCTTTGCGACCCCATGAACTGCAGCACGCCAGGCCTCCCTGTCCATCACCAGCTCCCGGAGGTCACCCAGACTCGCATCCATCGAGTCAGTGATGCCATCCAGCCATCTCATCCTCTGTCGTCCCCTTCTCCTCCTGCCCTCAATCCCTCCCAGCATCAGAGTCTTCTCCAATGAGTCAACTCTTCGCATGAGGTGGCCAAAATACTGGAGTTTCAGCTTTAGCATCATTCCTTCCAAAGAAATCCCAGGGCTGATCTCCTTCAGAATGGACTGGTTGGATCTCCTTGCAGTCCAAGGCACTCTCAAGAGTCTTCTCCAACACCACAGTTCAAAAGCATCAATTCTTCGGCGCTCAGCCTTCTTCACAGTCCAACTCTCACATCCATACATGGCCACAGGAAAACCATAGCCTTGACTAGATGAACCTTTGTTGGCAAAGTAATGTCTCTGCTTTTGAATATGCTATCTAGGATGGACATAACTTTCCTTCCAAGGAGTAAGCGTCTTTTAATCTTATGGCTGAAGTCCCTATCGGTAGTGATTTTGGAGCCCAGAAAAGAAAGTCTGACACTGTTTCCACTGTTTGCCCATCTATTTCCCAGGAAGTGATGGGACCGGATGCCATGATCTTTGTTTTCTGAATGTTGAGCTTTAAGCCAACGTTTTCACTCTCACTTTCACCGTCATCAAGAGGCTTTTTATTTCCTCTTCTTTCTACCACAAGGGTGATGTCATCTGCATATCTGAGGTTATTCATATTTCTCCAGGCAATCTTGATTCCAACTTGTGTTTCTTCCAGTCCAGCATTTCTCATGATGTACTCTGCATATAAGTTAAATAAACATGGTGACAATATACAGCCTTGATGGACTCCTTTTCCTATTTGGAACCAGTCTGTTGTTCCATGTCCAGTTCTAACTGTTGCTTCCTGATCTGCATACAAATTTCTCAAGAGGCAGATCAGGTGGTCTGGTATTCACATCTCTTTCAGAATTTTCCACAGTTTCTTGTGATCCAGACAGTAAAAGGATTTGGCATAGTCAATAAAGCAGAAATATGTTTTTCTGGAACTCTCTTGCTTTTTCCATGATCCAGCGGATGTTGGCAATTTGATCTCTGGTTCCTCTGCCTTTTCTAAAACCAGCTTGAACATCACGAAGTTCACGGTTCACATATTGCTGAGGCCTGGCTTGGAGAATTTTAATCATTACTTTACTAGCGTGTGAGATGAGGGCAATTGTGTGGTAGTTTGAGCATTCTTTGATATTACCTTTCTTTGGCATTGGAATGAAAACTGAGCTTTTCCAGTCGTGTGGCCACTGCTAAGTTTTCCAAATTTGCTGGCATATTGAGTGAAGCACTTTCGCAGCATCATCTTTGAGGATTTGGAATAGCTCAACTGGAATTCCATCACCTCCACTAGCTTTGTTCGTAGTGATGTTTTCTAAGGCCCACTTGGCTTCACATTCCAGGATGTCTGGCTCTAGGTCAGTGATCACACCATCATGATTATCTGGGTCATGAAAATCTTTTTTGCACAGTTCTTCTGTGTATTCTAGCCATCTCTTCTTAATATCTTCTGCTTCTGTTAGGTCCATACCATTTCTGTCCTTTATCGAGCCCATCTTTGCATGAAATGTTCCTTTGGTATCTCTGATTTTCTTGAAGAGATCCCTAGTCTTTCCCATTCTGTCGTTTTCCTCTATTTCTTTGCCTTGATTGCTGAAGAAGGCTTTCTTATCTCTTCTTGCTATTCTTTGGAACTCTGCATTCAGATGTTTATGTGTTTCCTTTTCTCCTTTGCTTTTCGCTTCTCTTCTTTTCACAGCTATTTGTAAGGCCTCCCCAGACAGCCATTTTGCTTTTTTGCATTTCTTTTCCATGGGGATGGTCTTGACCCCTGTCTCCTGTACAATGTCATGAACCTCATTCCATAGTTCATCAGGCACTCTATCTTTGAGATCTAGGCCCTTAAATCTATTTCTCACTTTCACTGTATGACAAAGAATGTTAGGAGGTTGTAAAGATCTCACCAGACCTACTCCCATAATTTACATTTTAAGATAACAGTATTAGCCAGAAGGACTAATTCAGAGACTGTCCTCAGGCAGGATACATTATTGTTATATAATCCCAAGGAATGTACTGAAGGAAAAAAAAAAGTTTTTCCTTTCTTCCTCCTTGAGAATTCCAGACACCTCTCTCCTTGGGGACCCCTAAACTTCTTATCAACCTGCCTAGGAAATGACTCTCTAAAAGTTATAGGGAAAATTTTATCTGTAAAATCTGTTTCTCTTGCAATAGGTCATGCAGAAGACCCAAGGCATGGTGGTTACTAATAGACTTCCCACAGTACTTCTTCATTCCATGTGGACTCCTTCAAGGGCAGTGAGCATCACAGCATTCCTTGAACTTCGTCTGGGTAAGTCTTGGCCTCTATAGTAAAGTTTCATGCCTGTCTAATCTGATTTTCTTTTATGGTATTGACTTGTTTGCAAGAGGGCATCAGAGGGCAAACACACTGAAACCATACTCACAGAAAACTATTCAATCTAATCACACTAGGACCACAGCCTGGTCTAACTCAATGAAACTAAGCAATGCCCGTGGGGCAACCCAGGATGGGTGGGTCATGGTGGAGAGATCTGACAGGATGTGGTCTGCTGGAGAAGGGAATGGCAAACCACTTCAGTATTCTTGCCTTGAGAACACCATGAACAGTATGAAAAGGCAAAAATGATAGGATACTGAAAGATAAACTCCCCAGGTCAGTAGGGGCACAATATGCTACTGGAGATAAGTGGAGAAATACCTCCAGAAAGAATGAAGGGATGGAGAAAAAGCAAAAAGAATACCCAGCTGTGGATGTGTCTGGTGATAGAAGCAAAGTCTGATGCTATAAAGAGCAATATTGCATAGGAACCTGGAACGTCAGGTCCATGAATCAAGGCAAATTGGAAGTTGTCAAACAAGAGATGGCAAGAGTGAATGTCGACAATCTAGGAATCAGCGAACTGAAATGGACTGGAATGGGTGAATTTAACTCAGAGGACCATTATATCTACTACTGTGGGCAGGAATCCCTCAGAAGAAATAGAGTGGCCATCATGATCAACAAAAGAGTCGGAAACGCAGTACTTGCATGCAATCTCAAAAATGAAAGAATGATCTCTGTTCGTTTCCAAGGCAAACCATTCAATGTCACAGTAATCAAAGTCTATGCCCCAACCAGTAACGCTGAAGAAGCTGAAGTTGAATGGTTCTATGAAGACCTACAAGACCTTTTAGAACTAAAACCCAAAAAAGATGTCCTTTTCATTATAGGGGACTGGAATGCAAAAGTAGGAACTCAAGAAACACCTGGAGTAGCAGGCAAATTTGGCCTTGGAATACGGAATGAAGCAGGGCAAAGACTAATAGAGTTTTGCCAAGAAAATTCACTGGTCATAGCAAATACCCTCTTCCAACAACACAAGAGAAGACTCTATACATGGACATCACCAGATGGTCAACACCGAAATCAGATCGATTATATTCTTTGCGGCCAAATATGGAGAGGATCTATACAATCAGCAAGAACAAGACCAGGAGCTGACTGTGGCTCAGATCATGAACTCCTTATTGCCAATTCAGACTTAAATTGAAGAAAGTAGGGAAAAACACTAGACCATTCAGGTATGACCTAAATCAAATCCCTTATGATTATATAGTGAAAGTGAGAAATGTATTTAAGGGCATGGATCTGATAGAGAGAGTGCCTGATGAACTATGGAATGAGGTTCGTGACATTGTACAGGAGACAGGGATCAAGACCATCCCCATGGAAAAGAAATGCAAAAAAGCAAAATGGCTATCTGGGGAGGCCTTACAAATAGCTGTGAAAAAGAAGAGAAGCAAAAAGCAAAGGAGAAGAGGAAACACGTAAACATCTGAATGCAGAGTTCCAAAGAATAGCAAGAAGAGATAAGAAAGCCTTCTTCAGCGATCAAGGCAAAGAAATAGAGGAAAACAACAGAATGGGAAAGACTAGGGATCTCTTCAAGAAAATCAGAGATACCAAAGGAACATTTCATGCAAAGATGGGATTGATAAATGACAGAAATGGTATGGACCTAACAGAAGCAGAAGATATTAAGAAGAGATGGCTAGAATACACAGAAGAACTGTACAAAAAAGATCTTCATGACCCAGATAATCATGATGGTGTGATCACTGACCTACAGCCAGACATCTTGGAATGTGAAGTCAAGTGGGCCTTAGAAAGCATCACTACGAACAAAGCTAGTGGAGGTGATGGAATTCCAGTTGAGCTATTCCAAATACTGAAAGATGATGCAGTGAAAGTGCTGCAATCTGTTTGCCAGCAAATTTGGAAAACTCAGCAGTGGCCATAGGACTGGAAAAGGTCAGTTTTCATTCCAATCCCAAAGAAAAGCAATGCCAAAGAATGCTCAAACTACCACACAATTGCCCTCATCTCACACGCTAGTAAAGTAATGCTCAAAATTCTCCAAGCCAGGCTTCAGCAATATGTGAACTGTGAACTTCCTGATGTTCAAGCTGGTTTTAGAAAAGGCAGAGAAACCAGAGATCAAATTGCCAACATCTGCTGGATCATGGAAAAAGCAAGAGAGTTCCAGAAAAACATCGATTTCTGCTTTATTGACTATGCCAAAGCCTTTGACTGTGTGGATCACAATAAACTATGGAAAATTCTGAAAGAGATGTGAATACCAGACCACCTGATCTGCCTCTTGAGAAATCTGTATGCAGGTCAGGAATCAACAGTTAGAACTGGACATGGAACAACAGACTGGTTCCAAATAGGAAAAGGAGTCCGTCAAGGCTGTATGTTGTCACCATGTTTATTTAACTTATATGCAGAGTACATCATGAGAAATGCTGGACTGGAAGAAACACAAGTTGGAATCAAGATTGCCTGGAGAAATATCAATAACCTCAGATATGCAGATGACACCACCCTTAGGGCAGAAAGCGAAGAGGAATTCAAAAGCCTCTTGATGAAAGTGAAAGTGGAGAGTGAAAAAGTTGGCTTAAAGCTCAACATTCAGAAAACGAAGATCATGGCATCTGGTCCCATCACTACATGGGAAATAGATGGGGAAACAGTGGAAACCGTGTCAGACTTTGTTTTTCTGGGCTCCAAAATCACTGCAGATGGTGACTGCAGCCATGAAATTAAAAGACGCTTACTCCTTGGAAGGAAAGTTATGACCAACCTAGATAGCATATTCAAAAGTAGAGGCATTACTTTGCCAACAAAGGTTCGCCTAGTCAAGGCTGTGGTCTTTCCTGTAGTCATGTTTGGATGTGAGAGCTAGACTGTGAAGAAGGCTGAGCGCCGAAGAATTGATGCTTTTGAACTGTGGTGTTGGAGAAGACTCTTGAGAGTCCCTTGGACTGCCAGGAGATCCAACCAGTCCATTCTGAAGGAGATCAGCCCTGGGATTTCTTTGGAATGTGAATGTGAAGTTGCTCAGTCGTGTCCGACTCTTTGCGACCCCATGGATTGTAGCCTATCAGGCTCCTCTGTCCATGGGATTTTCCAGGCAATAGTACTGGAGTGGATTGCCATTTCCTTCTCCAAGGGATCTTCCCAAACCAGAGATCAAACCCGGGTCTCCCGCATCGCAGACAGACGCTTTACCATCTGAGCCATGGATTTCTTTGGGAGGAATGATGCTAAAGCTGAAACTCCAGTATTTTAACCACCTCATG
Organism: Tragelaphus eurycerus; assembly: GCA_935064755.1. NCBI lineage: Eukaryota > Metazoa > Chordata > Mammalia > Artiodactyla > Bovidae > Tragelaphus > Tragelaphus eurycerus. Next base: position 3,148,989 of record CAKXYN010000149.1, on the reverse strand, counting down.
CGAAGAGTTGACTCATTGGAGAAGACTCTGATGCTGGGAGGGATTGGGGGCAGGAGGAGAAGGGGACGACAGAGGATGAGATGGCTGGATGGCATCACTGACTCCATGGATGTGAGTCTGAACGACCTCCAGGAGTTGTTGATGGACAGGGAGGCCTGGCGTGCTGCAATCCATGGGGTTGCAAAGAGTCGGACACGACTGAGCAACTGATCTGATCTGATCTCTGACTGACTTGTTTGTTTTGAAACATAATGTACTTTCCGGGAATTTAAAATGTACAGAAAACTCCTAGCAATGGGAAAAGGGCTCGCATTTGCCACATCATCTAAAATACTCTATATATTTTATCCAAAATGGGTGCCTTCTCCTGAAAAAAACTGCACATAATCTCCAAAATCAGGAAATCATATGGTTTCTTCATATAATGTAGTCCACAGCCCCACTTCCCTTTTAGCAATTGTTCAATTGTATGCATATATCTTTTCTTCCCATCCTTTTTTTTTTTTTTTTTTGAAGACGTGTATATCTGTGGCAGATTCATGTTGATATATGGCAAAACCAATACAATATTGTAAAGTTAAAAAATAAAATAAAATTAAAAAAAGAGTGTTACTGAGATTTTCAGTGATTTGGACAAACTTGATGGATTTAAACAGACATGGTGAATATGGGATCTTCGTGGCCTTTTCTATATGGATATTTTTCACTAAAGATGGTTTCAATGTTTATTCATGATACTCAGGGTTCCATTTGAATTGATGCAGGGGTATCAGGCCTGATCTCGAGTGGATGGGGAAATAGGTGCCTTTGGGGTTGTAACACGACCCACAAGCATTCCTGTCGAGTTTCAATGTGAGACTGGCCTCCTCTTGAGGGGCGACGGGACCATTAGGATTCCTTTCCAGACAAAACAGGGGAATTGACCCTCATCTTGAGATGAGGAGGGGCAAAGGGGCTCAGATTGAGGTGTGCTGGGAAACTCGGTGTTCCTCTCGAGTGGGGACAGGTATATCAGGGAACTTCTGGAGTTTCATAAAGGGTGTTGAGTACCGTTTCGAGTTTCAAGAGGGAACATGGGATTTCTCTCGAGACGCTGCAGTGGGAAAGGGCCTCATCTCACGTTGAGGGGAGAATCCCGTGGTTTTCCTCGAAGCTTGGCGGGAAGATTGGGGTTCCTCTTGAGTTGTGACGTGGACCTCAGGGTCCCACTTTTATTGTCTCAGGGAAGTCAAGTTTCATTTCAGGTTGTGACGGGCACCTTGCCGTTCCTCACAAGTCAATGCAGGGGAAATAGGCCTCATCTAGACCTGTGTCCAGAAACTCCGTGTTCCTTTCCAGTGGCAACAGGGATCTCGGGGTTGTGTTCAAGGTTCATCTGGGGAGTCAGGCCTCATCTTGAGTTGAAGCAAAGAACACTGCTCTCAACTGGGGTTGCGACGGGTATCTCCTGGAGCCCTTTGAGTGGGATAAATGGAGTCAAGCCTCCTGTGGAGTTTTGAGAGGGAACTCAGGATTGCTCTCTAGGCCCTGCAGGAAAAGAAGGGCCTCACTTCCCAATGATGGGGGAATCTCGTGGTTTTCCTCGAATTGCGGTGAGAAGTTTAGCGTTTCTCTCGAGTTATGACGGGGAATTCAGGGATCCTCTCATGTTATCCCAGGGAAGTCCAGTCTGCATTGGAGTTGCGAGGGGGAGCGCAGGATTGCTCTCGAGTCACAGCAGGGGAATTGGGCCTCAATTAGCATTGAAGGGGGAATCTCGAGGTCTTTCTCGAGTTGTGGCAGGAAACTTTCGATTCCCTCGAGTTGCGACGGTGAACTCAGGGAGCTTCTCATGGTGCCTATGGGAAGTCAGGAATCCTTTCGAGTTGTGAGGGGCCTCTTGGGATTCCTCTGGGGTCGGTGCAATGGAAGAGGGCCTCATCTCCAGTTGAGGCAGGAACCTCAGGGTTCCTCTCCTGTTCTGACGTGGATCTTGGGATGTATCTGCAGTTTCAAACAGGGAGTCAGGTCTCGACTTGTGTTGAGGCATAAAGCTCTGCTTTCCTCTCAAGCTGTAAAAGAGGTTTTGGGCCTCCAGTTGAGTTGAATTGGGGACCTGGGGCTTTTCTCGAATTTGCAACCAGGGTATCAGTCCTCCCTTCGTGTTGTGAGTTGATTCTTGGGGTTCCATTCGAATTAATGCAAGGGAATCAGGCCTTATCTCGAGTGGATGGGGAAATACGTGTCTTTCGAATTGTGGCAAGACCCCCGGGTTCTTCTCCAGTTTCAATTTGAGACCAGCCTCTCCTTGAGGGGCGACGGGGACTCTAGCATTCCTTTCCAGATGAAGCAGGGGAATCAACACTCATCTCGAGTTGAGGAGGGGAAAACGGGGCTCTTCTTGAGTTGTGGCAAGAAACTCAGTGTTCCTCTCGAGTGGGGACAGGTATCTTCGGAAGCTTCTGGGGTTTCATAAAGGGTGTCAAGTTCCCTTTCGAGATCCAAGAGGGAATGTGGGATTTCTTGGGAAATGCTGCAGCGTAAAAGGACCTCATCTCGTGTGAAAGGGAGAATTTCGTGGTTTTTGTGGAGTTGTGGCAGGAAGCTTAGGGTTCCTCTCAAGTTGCGTGGGGACCTGGGGGATTCACTCGTGTTTCCTCAGGGAAGTCAGATCTGCTTTTGAGTTGCGAGGGAAACCTCAGGATTCCTCTCGTGTTGTTTCAGGGATGAGTAGGGCCTCATCTCGAGTTGAGGCAGGAACCTCAGGGTTCCTCTGCATTTCTGACATCGATTTCAGGGTTTCTGTGGAGTTTGAACAGGGGAGTCAGGCCTCGTCTTGTGTTGAGGCATGGAACTCGGCTTGCCTCTCGAGTTGTGAATGGGGTGTCAGGCCTCTTGTCAAGTTGGATTTGGAACCTGTGGCTTTTTCTGGAGTATGCACCTGGGGAGTCAGTGCCCCTTTGTGTTGTGACTTGATTCTCAGGGTTCCAATCGAATCGGTGCAGGGGCATCAGGCCTTATCTTGAGTGGATGGGGAAATCGGTGTCTTTGGGATTGTGGCACGACCCACGAAGGTTCCTGTCGAGTTTCAATGTGAGGCTGGCCACCTCTTGAGGTGCGACGGGAATGTCGGGATTCCTTTCCAGTCAAAGCAGGGGAATCGACCCTTATCTCGAGATGCGGAGGGGCAAAGGGGCTCAGATTGAGGTGTGTCAGGAAACTCGGTGTTCCTCTCGAGTGAGGACGGGTATGTCGGGGAACTTCTGGAGTTTCATAAAGGGTGTTGAGTACCGTTTTGAGTTTCAGGAGGGAATGTGGAATTTCTCTCGAGACGCTGCAGTGGGAAAGGGCCTCATCTCGCATTGAGGGGAGAATCCCGTGGTCTTCCTCGATGCTTGGTGGGAATTTTGGGTTTCCTCTCGAGTTGCGATGTGGACCTTAGGGACCCGCTCGTGTTTCCTCAGGAAAGTCAAGTCTCCATTCAAGTTGCGAGGGGCCTCTTGGGATTCCTCTCCAGTCAGTGCAGTGGCATAGAGCCTCATCTTGAGTTGAGGCTGGAACCTCAGGGTTCCTCTCCAGTTCTGAACATGGATCTCGGGGTTCCTATGGAGTTTCAACAAGGGAGTCAGGCCTCATCTCGTGTGGAGACATGGAAGTCTGCTTCCCTCTCGAGGTGTAAAAGGGGTGTCAGTCTTCCTTTTGAGTGGACATAGGGGTCTGGGGCTTTTTCTCGAGGTGCCATGGGGCAGCCACACCTCGCTTCATGTTTGGAGTCAATTCTCGGGGTTCCAGTCAAGTCCATGCAAGGGAATCAGGCTTATCTGGAGTGGATGGGGAAATCGGGGTCTTTTAGAATTGAGGCACAACTGCCTGGGTTGTGCTTGAGTTTCAAGGTGAGACCGGCCTCCTCTTGAGGGGTGATGGCAATATCGGAATTCCTTTCCCAACGAAGCAGGGGAATCGACCCTCATCTAGAGTTGAGGAGGGGGGAAACGGGGCTCTTCTTGAGTTGTGGCGTGAAACTCGGTGTTCCTCTCGAGTGGGGACAGGTATTTCAGGGACCTTCCTGAGTTGGATCAAGGGTGTCAAGTATCCTTTTGTGTTTCAAGAGGGAACGTGGGATTTCTCTGGAGACACTGCTCTAGGAAAGGGCCTCATCTTGTGTTCACGGGAGAATCTCGTGGTTTTTCTCGAGTTGTGGCGGGAAGCTTGGGGTTCCTCTCAAGTTGCCATGGGGACCTCAGGGACTGGCTCGTGTTGCCTCAGAGTGATAAGGTCTCTTTTCGGGTTGCGAGGGACACATCAGGATTCCTCTTGAGTTGCTGCCAGTAAATAGGGCCGTGTCTAGAGTTCAGTTGGGAAACTCAGTGTTCCTCTCCAGCGGCTACAGGGATCTCGGGCTTCATATCTAGGTTCATCTAGGGAGTCAGGCCTCGTCTGGTGTTGAGGCATGGAACTCTGCATTCCTCTCAAGTTGTCAAAGGGGGAGTCAGGCCTCTGGTGGAGTTCAGGCTGGGAATTTGGGCTTTTCCAAGAGGATAGGCTTGGGCGACAGGCCTCCCATCCTGTTTTGTGGGGATACTCGCTGTTCCATTGAAGCTGGTGCAGGAGAATCAGGACTTATCTGGCGTCCTTTTTCCTTGCAGCAGGATCTGCGGGGTTCCACTCGAGATTCACTTGGTGACACAGGCCTCCTCTTGTGGTGCGAGGGGAAGTTGGGATTCCTCTTGAGCTGAAGCAGGGAATGGGCCCTCATCTCCAGATGAGGTGGGACATACAGGGCTCTTTTCGAGTAGTGGCAGGAAACTCGGCTTTCACCTTGAGTTGTGACGGGGATCTCTGGGCCCCCTTGAGTTACATGAAGGGAGTCAAGCCTCCTCTTGAGTTTTGAGAGGGAATGCGGGATTACTCTAGAGGTGCTGCAGGAGAAAAGGGCCTCATCTCACCTTGACGGGGGAATCCCTTGGTTTGTCTCGAGTTGATTCCTCTGCAGGTACCACGGGGGAACTCAGGGAGCCTCTTGTGTTGCCTCAGGCAAGTCAAGTCTCCATTCGAGTTGCGAGGGTGAGTGCAGGAGTGCTCTGGAGTCACGGCAGGGGAATCAGGCCTCAATTCGCATTGAAGGGGGAATCTCCAGGTGTTTCTCGAGTTGTGGCAGGAAGTGTGGGTTCCCTCGAGTTACCATGGGGACCTGAGGGAGCCTCTCATGTTGTCTCTGGGAAATCAAGAATCCTTTCGAGTTGTGAGTGGCCTCTCGGGATTCCTCTCGAGTTGGTGCAGGTGACTAGGGCCTCATCTCGACTTGAGGCAGGAAACTCAGGGTTCCTCCATAAGGATGGTGTCATCTGCATATCTGAGGTTACTGATATTTTCCCCAGCAATCTTGATTCCAGCTTGTGCTTCATCCAGCCTGGCATTTCACATGATGTACACTACATCTAAGTTAAATAAGTAGGGTGACAATATACAACCTTGACATACTCCTTTCCCAATTTGGAACCAGTCTGTTGTTCCATGTCCAGTTCTAACTGTTGCTTCTTGAACTGCATACAGATTTCTCAGGAGGCAGGTGAGGTGGTCTAGTCGATTTCTTTAAGAATTTTCTACAGATTGTTGTGATCTACACAGTCACAGGCTTTGGAGTAGTCAATAAAGCAGAAGTAGATGTTTTTCTAGAAGTTACTTCCTGGTTAGGAAATAGCTAGGAGTAGCTACAGTAGAGTCAATCAATTTCATAGAGAGATATTTTAACAGTGTTCATATCTTGTGTTTTACACCAGTGATTAGGGTGATGATTTCATCGCTAGGGTGAACTTCTCAACTTTAACTGAAACATTTATATTATCCTCTAAAATTTTAGGGCAGGTTAAAAAAGTTGTGAAACATTTTATGTTACTGATTTTTTTTTTTTTTTTTGTAAACTGGAGGAACGCTAGACAGAAAGATACTTAGTGATAATATGAATTTTAGTTTGGTAAGAGATGATACTTGGAATTGAGGCCAAGATGTTTGCTAACTAATTGTTTCTTTGTTATTCGATATAACTTGCAAAATGCCAGAGTAGCAATTTTTAATATAACAATTTGTCTCCTTTTAAAATGTGTATTCTTAAAGAGGATGATGCAGATAAGTAGAAAATAGTTTAATGTAGTGACTTATTTTTCTCCAGCTGATCTGTTAATAAACCCAAGAGCCCATTGTAAATGGTCTAACGGTCCTTGCTAAACCTTTTCCTACTGTGATTCTGTGGGATTCTGCAGGGCATTCTCATTCTGGGACCATTCACCCTCCCTATCATAAGCAGGCAAGTGAGAATGTCAGTAACACTGAAAATCATGCATAGACCCTACGTTTTTTGAAAAATACATATTAATTGCAAATACTGATAAATGATTATTAACAGTGATAAACTATTTCCAGTGTACTTGACTGTGACCTGTGTGTAGTGACTTCACAGCTAAAATTAGTGTTTGCAGTATGTGGTCCCTTTCAGCTTTGTTTTAAAGTAAAATAACTCACTGATTATTTTTCTTTCTGAAGAAGAAAGACTTGTGGTTCTATCTTAGAAAATTGACAACTTGGTTTTCCTTTGACTTTTCTTTGGCTTTTTGGCTTTTCTTTACACTGGTTACTAATCCCCAAGTGTGCATGCTAAGTCATTTCAGTTGTGTCTGACTCTTTGCAAACTTATGGACTGTATCCCCCAGTCTCCTTGTCCAAGGGATTCTCCAGGCAAGAATACTGGAGTGGGTTTCCATTGCCATCTTCCCAACCCAAGGATTAAACTGATTGCCCCTTGTCTACTGCATTGGCAGGCAGATTCTTTACCCCTAGTACCACCTGGGAAGCCCCACTAATCCACATGGCAGGCTAATACAGATTCGTGGTGCTGCCTTTTCTGCCTTTCTCAGGGACTGCACTTCTGTTTTTCCACAATCCATTTTGTGAAACTGGCTTTCTCCACCTTTATCTACTGGTGAAGAAACTGACCTTCCTCTATGTGAATCTAGGTGCAGAGGCTGCAGTGAGGCCTCAGGGATTGTGGGCTCTTGGAGATCTTCGGTTTCTACAGTGTCTTTGTGTTGCCTCCACAGAGAAGCCTGAGGTGCTGAGGCTGACCATCTGAAGTCCGTAGAGTGAAATCTCCTAGAAGGACAGACTGGAAAGGAAGTTAGAGACTAATGTGCTTGCTCCAGAAGTTTGTAGCAGAAACGTTAATAAGAAGAGATCCTTTTCAGTTATCTTTTCTCCTTATCTTCTCTCTCTTCATTTCCCTTTACTTATTTGATGCAACCCACCCTCACCAAGGTGGTTTTTCTGGAGCCTCCTGGCATTTTATTCAAAACTCTATCATGTGAATTATTTAGGTTTAGATCTGATCTGTATCTACTATTTGTCTTCTGTGTAGACTCCTAACATTTCAAGACATTTGGAGGCAGTATATACTTAAATATTGAGTGAATAAATGAAGATTTTTGGTTGAAAAAGATATAAATATTAATAAAATATCTACTTGGCACATGAATGCAAGTATTATATTTGATGGAATTCTGCATGTGCTGAAAGAGCCTGAGGACTATTTTAAGGGCTCATCACCAAGCTCCAAAGGTTACTTGATAGATTTATGCAGAGAGACTTAATTTTAGTTTTGAATTCATGGAGAACAGGGTCAAGGTGTGAGAGTGACTTGATCATTCTTGGTGCATCTTTGGAAAATCAAGGCCGTTATATTCCTTTTTTTGTTAAAAAAAAATATATATTTAAAAGTATATATATTTATTTGGCTGTTCCTGGTCTTAGTTGCAGCACATAGGATCTTCACTGCTACATGTGGAATTTTTAGTTCCTCAACCAGGGATCAAACCTGGGCCCCATGGGATGATGTACCTGTCTCTACAGGAGAAAAGAGGCCCCTCCCTGGGGACTGCCTCTAGGGAATCATTCAGTTGCCCATGGCCTAGGTCTCAGTCATGCCCCTTTGACACACATCAGGGGCCTCGGCCCATCAAGATAAGGACATGTTCCAGGCATTGGGAGGCTTATGCTGTACACAGGGTCCCTCACAACCTGTTCTTTCCAGACTGCCCTCCTGCTGACCTCAGTGCCAGTTAATGCTTTACTGGGGGAAAGAGAGCCAAGGACCTCTGCATTTGTGGTGGAGCCTCATGCAAGTTGGTGCATGTGAGGTTACTCCCCACCTGCTTGGAGGCTCACCTCTGTGACTTTCAGCACCACCTCCAAGGGAATGAGAACTTTACATTCCATATATCAGGCAACAAGTTGGGTGTGTGATGGTGAGACACAGAGACATATCCTGACAGTGTTTCAGTCACAGGGTCCTTGTGGCCCTGTGCAAACGTCCCCCTCCCCCACTACCTGGCCAGGGTTGTGCTGAGTCTTTCTGACTCCTCCAAGGAACCCAGGCTTACATCCAGTTTCTCCCCTCCTAATGTGCTGAGAGCTTCCATCTGCACTGGGCTTTGGGTTGGGCTCAGATATGCAAATGGTTCCCTCCTTGTTGTGGTTTAAACAGATTGAGTGAGTGAATGTGTGAACAAAGTTTTGGTCACAGGGTCCCTATCAAGGGTGGCAGTCGTGTCAGCAAGTTTTGTTTTTATCAGGATTATTACCATGGGCTCCTCTGAACTGCACATCACTTACTCTCACTGAAGATGGGGCCCCAAGCTTTTATCTCTAGGGAGGCATGGTAGAAATCATAACAAAGGTGAAATCCCAAGTCTACTTGTTAGACCCATGAGATTGGGGTCCATCCAGCCTTCCTCTCAAGAACACTCTCATTTCCAGATATATGAACAGCTCAGAGGCCTGACTCACTGGACAAAGACCACCCGCCCCCTACCCAGGTAGTTCATAGACTCCATGCCTGGGACATACATCCACAAAAGTTCAGAGCCTGCTCATCCTGGACATCAACCCCAAACAGCTCAAATACGTCACAACTTAGGACACAGACCCTAACCACCTCAGAAATTCCCACTGTGGTCTCAGATGAATTAGGATCCCTAAGTCAAACAGCATTTCTCACAGCCAGTTCTATGGGGTGAAGTTGTAATCTCTGGTTGCTGAAAGACACTTCATTCTGAAGGAAAACAGAGTGAAAAACAGGATGAGGCATACTATGATTTGGACAAGCTGGCCTTTGTTTAGTTACATGGATACCTCTGGAAAAGGTTCAGTAGCCCCAGATTCTTGCATCTTCCCAAACACAGAAAAGCATGAAAAGCATTAACTTGTGATATCTGATCTCTGTGTTTCACACTAATTTTTTAACAATATGCATGCTTGACTGCATGTATTTCCTAGCCAAACTCATATTGACTTCTCTGCTACTTCCTCAGAACAGTTTCCTCATAGTTAAGAGAGTAGCTGTGTCCTGGGCTCTAGTCCCCAGAAGACCCTGAATACAACTTAAACTCAAAACACTACTCAAGCTAACAGCTTGCCTTTAGCTAGGAGGCCTCATACCCCTCCCCACAGGACTTACAGGCTGCACTCCGTAACAGCCCCAAATCTTTCCCTCTGGGCTTCTATGTGGACAGTGGCAGTGAGGCTTTGTTATGTCAACCCCAAGGGAGAGAGGCCACCAGTCTTGCAATCTCTGCAGTCTGCATTCACCAGCATATCATTCTGAGGAAGGCAGGTTCGTTCCAGGGGTGTGGTGTGCCTTAGAGCCGAGGGGTTCTGAAATTGATTTCCCATGTCTGGGTCCTGACTTAGGCCCTGACCCTCCCCCATCCCCAGTCACCTCTGGTCATGGTAACTTTGCATTCTGCCCCCCAGGAGGTTCAGAATGAATCCCAGATCCACAGAAGAATCCCCGGGGACCTGGTGGTCTCTATGTCAGCACCCACTGTGGACTATGAAATCTGGATATTGGAAAGGTTTTCCCCACACTGTGCCTATGACAACTCCCTTACATCCCTCTAATCATCTGTCATTTTCCAGAGTCCCTCTCCTGGTGACAGCTGCCACAACTCCTCTCTTTCCCCAAATTCCCACCCCTCCCCTAATTTTCCAAGAGGCCTCCACTCCCACCTCAGGGGCCTCTTTAGACCCTCCCCAGCCCTACTCCCAGGGCCTCATTTACACCCTCACTCTAATTGTGGCCTCTCACCCTGCACCTGCACTGCCTCAGAGGATCCCCTGAGGACCCTGTCTACTCTCTGCATTTTTCAGGACACCTCTCTCCTGCCCACACACAGGGGTCTGTCATAAAGTTCTGGTGAGGGAAGAACTTAAAACTGCTCCAGGATCCAGAGAAATTCCAGACCCAGACCAGGAGTCCAGGGCACTTTCCTCAGAGCTGGTGGGAAGGGTGAGGGTCTCTGAGAGAAAGAGCTAGACTCACGGTCCCACAGGTGTGACAGAGTTTTCTTCAAGGGGCTTAGAGGGGAAGAAGTGAGATGGCACCTTAGAAGTGCTTGCTGCTGCTGCTGCTGCTGCTGCTAAGTTGCTTCAGTCATGTTCGACTCTGTGCGACCCCATAGATGGCCTCTTACCAGGTCCTCTGTCCCTGGGATTCTCCAGGCAAGAACACTGGAGTGGGTTGCCATTTCCTTCTCCAATGCATGAAAGTGAAAAATGAAAGTGAAGTCGCTTAGTTGTGTCCGACTCTTAGCGACCCCATGGACTGCAGCCTACCAGGCTCCTCCGTAGAAGTACTTAGGACACTGCAATTCAGAAGGCTGATTACCTGAAACTGACATCCCCGCCCATGGACGCCAGCTGTCTCCTAGAGTGACCTCACTAAAGCAACCACTGACTGGGGAACGGTCTCCAGCCTGTTGACTGGAGACTGAGTTCCACTGGTCCTTCAGTGCTCAGGCCCAGGCCCGCACTGCAAGCTCTTGCTCATCAGTCTCAGTGCCTGTCTGTGTGAGCCCTGGTCTGATCTGGGGTCTCTGTCCTTGTACCCCACAAGAGCCTGAGCCTGAGTTTTCCATGTGGGCTGCCCTGAGTGGTCTAGTATTCCTTGCCTTCCAAGCTCCACAACCAATCACTGCTGCCAGTGTATTCAAATCTGCAGCGGATGAGTGTGGGCAAAATGGGGCTGGAGTGGCCTCCTGGACACCTGAGAATGGGGATTCCCTTCTGTTTGCCCTGAGAATGATGTGAGGAAGTAGGCAGCAAGCTTGACTTCTCCTGCACCACAGATGGACAGCATTGTGGCAGCATCTATCAAAGTGAAAACTCCTGACAAAATCCTTGTTGTGTTCCTGAGGGAAGGACATTTTGGTCCAGTTTTGTCATTCACCCCAGTGTCCGGCACATAGTAGCTGCTCATTGGGTGATTTGTGACTGATTCTTGATCCAGCAGCTCCACTTTGAAAATGTATAATCAACACACCCACATGCGTAGACCTGCATGTAGGAGGAAGGTGGTAGCAAATAATTGTGCAAAATCTCTTTATGTCCATTAATTGCCAGTGATCTTTGGATAGTAAATGAACAGTGAGGGGTTCATGGTATAGCATGCAGCACACACTGGCCATGGAAGACAATGAGGGGACCAGTGTGTAATGATCAGATGGAACTACTTCAGGACATGCTATTAATAGTTGTAGGGAAGGGAAGCAAATGAGAGATGCTCATAGTGGGGCCTTATGTGTGTGTGTGTGTGTGTGTGTGTGTATGTGTGTGTGTGTGTGTCTGTATCATGCTGTGCTTAGTTGGTCAGTTGTGTCTGATTCTTTGTGACCCCATGGACTGTAACCCTCCAGGCTCCTCTGTCCATGGAGATTCTTCAGGCAAGAACAGTGGAGTGGGTTGCCATGCCCTCCTCTAGGGGATCTTCCCAACCCTGGGATCAAACTCAGTCAGGTCTTCCGTATTGCAAGTGAATTCTTTACCATCTGCACCACCAGGGAAATCCAAGGATACTGGTGTGGGTAGCCTATCACTTCTCCAGGTGTTCTTACCAACCCAGGAATTGAACTTGGGTCTCCTGCATTGCAAGAAGATTATTTACCAGCTGAGCTACCAGGGAAGCCCCGTGTGTGTGTGTGTGTGTGTGTGTGTGTGTGTGTGTGTAGTTAAAATACAGAGAAACGTGTTTGAAAGGACCAAGGGGGCAGTGATAACTAACCCCAGTGGTACGCCCTGGAAGCAGAAAATGTGGAGTGAGATTATCTGTGTAACCCATGTACTGATATACTAATGGAATATTTCACCAACGCTGTACTCAGATAATATTAGAGTAACTATTAATATATAAAGCAAGGCCATATGATGAAAACAATACCTGTACCACAGAGTATGTGAGGGCCTCTGAAAAATGTCCAGGAACAGGGTGCTCAAACTTACATGGCCCAGGGCCAGGCAGTTAGTGTGCATAAAGGAACCCAGCTCATGTGAGGGTAAGGAAGAGCAGCACATGGCCATGGTAAATGCTCCCTGATGATCTGCTTCTCGCGTAGGTACAATAGAGAAGATGGGGTTCATGCAGACTCCAGACCCTCATGACAACCTCCTCCACATCATAAATAGTGCTAATGTTCAGGACTGCATCAAAGTTGCTACATCTTTGCACTGATGTAAACTCCTTGGGAGTTTCCCTCAACCTTTTCTTTGCAGGACACACACAAACATACACAAACATCATAGGGAAAGACAACTGATCCTCTGAACCCAGAATTCAATAACTAAATAAGAGGGACTTGAGGGGACTTCCCTGGTCATCCTATGGTTAAGAATTCACCTTTCAGTTCAGGGTATGCATGTTTGCTGCAACCACGGAGCCTGTGGCACAACTAGAGAGTCCGTGCACCCCATGTTGCAGATCTTTGCTTGGAGTGCACAGACTCTCTATTTATTAGTGTTACAAGTTTACTATGGTGCTAATAAATTATGTCTATTAAAAAATACATACAGAAATGGAAAATGTTAAGAGATCAATTAAAGATAAACTGTTTTTTTAAAAAACATGACAATTATCTTCCAATTAAAATAAATAAATAAATTTTTTAAAAAAGACTGACTTATTAACTGGTTCTATCCATGAGGAATTGACAGGCTTGGATTTATCCTCCCACTTTAAGTAAGTAAACTTTTGTGATGGTTTTCATACATAGTACAACATGCAGGATGCTGATGCCTGAGAGGAGGGGAAAATGAGGTGAGAACTACAATTTTACCTGGCTTACTTCCTGAAGAAGCTTTCCAAGCATTATTGCATAAAGAGGGAACTCAGCCAGAGGGCAGCACTCTCCCAGATGTGAGGAAACAGAGCATAACATTCAGGGAGGCCAAAACAGCTTGAATTCCTGGAATACAGGACAAGAGAAAGCAGAGCTGCACCCAGCAGGGAGGACTGCAGAAAGAGAGAGAGAGAGGCAGGAGTGAGTGCTATCGATATTTGCACAGGGTTCCCTGGGAATCCCCTCCTCCATTCTGATCAGCTCATATGTGTTTAGAATGTACCTAAGGCCAAAAAAAAAAAGAACCACCGAAAAGGAGTGGGTGGAGCAATCCCAGAGAGGGATGGAGATAGTTCTTCTTCTTACATGACAAAGGGAAGAAAACATTCATAATATGCAGGCAGCTTGTACAGTACTCAGCAAGATATTACCTCAGTAGTGGGGCAGATTAGCCCTAGATTAGTTTGTCCAATCTAACAATGAGTTTACATCAGTACAAAGATGTAAGCAAGTGCAACCTGAAAAGGATAAATCTCTTTCTAAGCATCTGAAATGCATCAAAAGATTGGTCTCAAAACTACTGAAAGTAGTTATTATTATTGCTTTTATTATTATTATAAAGTGCAGAACCCAACAAAGTAAAATTCTCCATGTTTCAGTTCACTTCAGTTCAGTCACTCAGTCATGTCTGACTATTTGTGACCCCATGAATTGCAACACGCCAGGCCTCCCAGTCCAACACCAAGTTCCGGAGTTCACTGAGACTCATGTCCATCGAGTCAGTGATGTCATCCAGCCATCTCATCATCTGTCCTCCCCTTCTCCTGGCCCCAATCCTTCCCAGCATCAGAGTCTTTTACAATGAGTCAACTCTTCACATGAGGTGGCCAAAGTACTGGAGTTTCAGCTTTAGCATCATTCCTTCCAAAGAAATCCCAGGGCTGATCTCCTTCAGAATGGACAGGTTGGATCTCCTTGCAGCCCAAGGGACTCTCAAGAGTCTTCTCCAACACCACAGTTCAAAAGCATCAATTCTTCGGCACTCAGCCTTCTTCACAGTCCACCTCTCACATCCATACATGACCACTGGAAAAGCCATAGCCTTGACTGGACACACCTTTGTTGGCAAATAATGTCTCTGCTTTTGAATATGCTATCTAGGTTGGTCATAACTTTCCTTCCAAGGAGTAAGCATCTTTTAATTTCATGGCTGCAGTCACCATCTGCAGTGGTTTTGGAGCCCAGAAAAATAAAGTCTGACACTGTTTCCACTGTTTCCCCATCTATTTCCCATGTAGTGATGGGACCAGATGCCATGATCTTCGTTTTCTGAATGTTGAGCTTTAAACCAACTTTTTCACTCTCCACTTTCACTTTCATCAAGAGGCTTTTTAATTCCTCTTCACTTTCTGCCCTAAGGGTGATGTCATCTGCATATCTGAAGTTTTTGAGATTTCTCCCAGCAATCTTGACTCTGTGTCTAGTATATAGTTAAAAAAAAAAAAAAAATGTATTGCCTTGAAAATGTCTATAGCCAGAAAACAACTGAAGGCCAGCTCAACTACTGAAATGATTGACTCAAACATCAGCAGTGATTCTGATGTGACATCACCAGTGGCATAAAGAGGAACAAAAAGACAAGTTTCATACACAGGAACAAAATTAAGAAAGGCAGAATTCTCATCAGAATTTATACCACCCAGAATTTTTTAATCAGTGCAAATGCTGTTTGAAAAGTGAATATAAAGTGAAACTATTTATTTTTTTTAATTAAATTTTATTTTGCTTAACTTTACAATATTGTATTGCTTTTGCCATACATTAAGATGGATCCACCCCAAGAATACATGTGTTCCCCATCCTGAACCCTCCTCCCTCCTCCCTCCCCATACAATCCCTCTGGGTCGTCCCAGTGCACCAGTCCCAGGCATCCGTTATCAGGCGTCGTACCTGGACTGGCGACTCATTTCAGATATGATATTATACATATTTCAATGCTATTCTCCCAAATCATCCCACCCTCTCCCGTTCCCAGAGTCCAAAAGTCTATTCTATACATCAGTGTCTCTTTTGCTGTCTCATAAACAGGGTTATTGTTACCATCTTTCTAAATTCCATATATATGTGTTAGTATACTGTATTTGTGTTTTCCTTTCTGGCTTACTTCATTCTGTATAATAGGCTCCAGTTCCATCCACCTCATTAGAACTGATTCAAATGTATGCTTTTTAATGGCTGAGTAATAACTCCATTGTGTATATGTACCACAGCTTTCTTATCCATTCATCTGTGGATGGACATCTAGGTTGCTTCCAAGTCCTGGCTATTGTAAACAGTGCTGCTATGAACATTGGGGTGCACATGTCTCTTTCAAGTGAAACTATTTAAACCAATGATTATCATTCTAAAATCTAAGAATAATCATTGCTAACAGATCTGCCATACAAAGTCTTTTAATGAAGTTCTTAAAGGACAAGGAAAATGATATCAGAAGAAAATGTGGGTCTGTACAAAAATTGACTAATACTGGATATAGTAAAACTTCTTATAAAGATGTATTTTAAAAATAGTTAATCTCATATGATAATCACGTAAAGCAAAAATATTAAGTGTACTGTTGTTTTTCTTACATATGGAAAAATAAAATGTAAGAAAACAATAGCACAAAGGATAGCAAGAAGGAAAGGGAAACACACAGTTTTAAGGTTCTTAAATGTGAACTGGGTATAGTATTAATTGAAGGTATATTGTAGGAAGTATAAAATGCATATTGTAAACTCTAGAGCCACCTCTAGAAAGAGTTTTTTGGCTGTGCACTCAGTTCGTGGGATCTTAGTTCCCTGACCAGGGACTGGACCTGGAGCCATGGCAGTGAAGGCACCATGTGCTAATCCTTGGACTTCCAGGGAATTACCTAGAAATATTTTTAATAAGATGTATAGCTAGAAAGTCAATGGAGGCAATAGAATGGACTAATTAAAGAAAACAGCCATCTAAATGAAGAGAAGAAATGGACAACTGGTCACTAAATATATATATATATATATGATATAAGGAAAAGCATATCCAGATGGTAGATTGAAAACGGAACTGTTTACACACTAGCTATAAGTTGCCTACACATGTCAATTAAAAGACCTACTTTGAGGCACTCTTCTGGTGGTCCAGTGGTTATGGATCTGCTTTCCAATGCAGGTGACACAGGTTTTATCCATGGTCTGGGAGCAAAGATCCTACATGTCGTGAGGCAACTAAGCCTTTGTGCTGCAACAAGAGAAGCCTACACACTGCCTCTAGAGAGAAGCCTACATGCAACAGCAAAGACCCATGAAGCCAGATAAATAAATAAAGATCTAGTTTGTCAGATTACATTATGTATGGTCAAAAATAATCTCACCTTAAGTCGATAATTTAAAATTAAATGGATGGAAATACTTATACCTCCAAATCCCAAATCAAATGAAAGCTGGAGAGGCTGAATTAATCACATTAAAATATACTTCAGAATGAGGACTTTTATTGAAGATAAAAAGGACAATGCATAATGATAGAGAATTCAATTCATTGAGAAGACATAAAAATCATGAGTGTGTATGCAATTTAAAAATTATAGGAGCCAAAAGCTGACAGAATGGAAAGGAGAAGCAGGCAAATCCACAGTTGTAGCTGGAAACTTTAACTTTTCACTCTCAGTCATTAATACAATAAAGGAGCAAATAAATGAGAAAATACATAGAAGACTTGAATAATACTATTAACCAGCTTGACCTCACTGATATTTAGAGAATGTGCTCAGTCATTCACTTGTGTCCAACTCTTTGAGACCCCACAAACTGTAGCCTGCCAGGCTCCTCAGTCCATGGAATTTTCCAGGGAAGAATACTGGCATTGGTTGCCATTTCTTACTCCAAGGGATCTTCAATACCCAGAGATTGAACCTGTTTCTCTTGCCTCTCCTGCATTGGCATGCAGATTCTTTACCACTTCATCACCTGGAAGGATCATTTAGAGAACTCCAGCAACTAAGTACATATTATTCTATAGTGAATATGGAAGTTCATAAGATGTGTGATTTTAAAAACTTCATGCTTTCTAAAGGATGGAAATCATACAAAGTATATTTCCTGACCATAAGAGAATTAAAATAGAAAATAGCTGTGGAAAGATAGCTGGAATATCACAAACTATTTATAAATTAAAAGGCACTTCAAATTAATGAAAAGATTAATGGCACCCCACCCCAGTACTTTAGCCTGGAAAATCGCATGGACGGAGGATCCTGGTAGGCTCCAGTCCATGGGGTCGCTAGGAGTCGGACACGACTGAGTGACTTCACTTTCACTTTTCACTTTCATGCATTGGAGAAGGAAATGGCAACCCACTCCGGTGTTCTTGCCTGGAGGATCCCAGGGACGGGGGAGCCTGGTGAGCTTCCGTCTATGGGGTCGCACAGAGTCGGACACGACTGAAGTGACTTAGCAGCAAAGGAGAAATAGAAAATAGTGACAGATCAAAATTTATGAGGTGACACCAAATCATCAGAGAGGGAAATTTATAGCATTAAATCTTTGTATTAGAAAAGGGAAAAGGCCAATTATCATTCAAAGATCAGTAATCTTACTGAAGAAGGTAGGAAAATACAATATAATTTAATCCAAAATCAGCAAAAGAAAAGAATAACAAACATCTGAGCAGAAATCAATTAAATAGAAACCAGAAAACCAGTAGTACCAGAAAATTCAATGAAACCAATTATTGATACTTTGAATAGATTAACAAAACAATAAACTTTCAGCCAGGTTGATTAAAAAAAAAAAAGAGAAAGAAAGTAGTGACACCAATTTCAGTAAGCCATCCGATCAGATCAGTCACTGAGTCATCTCTGACTCAGTAATGCCATAGGGGACATCAATACAGAGATTTCACATATTAAATGCACAATGATGGAAGAGTTAAAAAATATTATTCAAAATTTGTTGCATGGTTAATCGTATTGGACTCTCTGTGACCCTATGCAATGTGGCTTGCCAGGCTCCTCTGTCCATGGGATTTTTCCAAGCAAGAATACTTGCTGGAATATCTCCAGGCTCTAGAGTTTACATGGGTGGCCATTTCCTCCTACAGGAGATCTTCCTGATCCAGGGATCAAACCCGCATCTCCTGAGATGGCAGGTGGATTCTGTACCAAAGAGACACCTGAGAAGCCCCAAAATTTGTTGAGAGTATATCTATTATTGTGTTCTCACTATACATGCACACATTTGTGCATGCTATGTTGCTTCAGTCACTCATGTCCAGCTCTTTGTGACTGTTTGGACCATAGCCCATCAAGCTCCGCTGTCCAGGGATTCTCCAGGCAGGAATACTGAAATGGGTTGTCATGCCCTCCTCCAGGGAATCTTTCAAACCCAGGGTTGGAACCCTCATCTCTTGTCTCCTGCATTGGCAGGTGGGTTCTTTACCACTAGCACCACCTGGGAAGCACCCCCCCCCCCCCAACACACACACACACACACACACACACACACACACACACACACACACAAAACATAACAAAAAAAATAAAAAAATAAAGGGACACAAGGAAAATTTAAGAGGCGTTGGGTATGTCTATCACCTTGATTGTGGTGATGATATCATCATTGTTTATATATGTCCAAACTCATCAAATTGTACACGTGAAATATATACAATTTGTTGTATATCAATTATACTTCAATAAAGCTATTTTGAAAAGGACAGAAGACGAACATTTTCAAAAACAATTGATACTTAGATAAAATGAGAATATTCCTTGAAAAATGCTGACTAGTAAAGGTCACTCAAAAAAATAAATATGAATAACTTCATATCTATTAAGGCAGTTAATTCATCTACCTAACTTTACGAGGCTGTTGTTACCCTGATACCAAACCAAACAAAGATAGCACAAGAAAAAGAAAGCTACAAACTAATACTTTTATTAATATAGACAAAAATTCTTAATAAAATACTAGCAAACCAAATTATATAGCATGAGCAAGTGGGATTTATCCCAGGAATGCAACTTTGATTTAATAATAAGAATCAATTTATATACCACACCAATAGAATAAAGGACAAAAACCACGTTATCATCTTGGTATCTGCATAAAAAGAATTTTGTAAAATTCAACATCCCTTTATGATAGAAAGACTCAAACTAGAAGAAGGAAACATCGTCATCTTGATATAAAACACCTATGAAAAACCCACAGCTAATTCTGTACTTAATGACGAAAGGCAGAATCAGGAGCAATACAAGGATATCATCTCTTACCACTTCTATTCCACATTGTTCTGGATATTCAGGACAGGATAATTAGGCAAAGGAAATAAATAAAATGAATCTATATTGGAAAGAAAGTGAAACTTTTCTATTTGCAGATGACATAACCTTGTGTATCAGATCAGATCAGTCACTCAGTCGTGTCCGACTTTTTGTGACCCCATGAATCACAGCACTCCAGTCTTCCCTGTCCATCACCAACTCCCGGAGATAACTCAGACTCACGTCCATCGAGTCAATGATGAAATCCAGCCATCTCATCCTCTGTCGTCCCCTTCTTCTCTTGCCCCCAATCCCTCCCAGCATCAGAGTCTTTTCCAATGAGTCAACTTTTCGCATGAGGTGGCCAAAGTACTGGAGTTTCAGCTTCTGCATCATGCCCTCCAAAGAAATCCCAGGGCTGATCTCCTTCAGAATGGACTGGTTGGATCTCCTTGCAGTCCAAAAGACTCTCAAGAGTCTTCTCTAATACCACAGTTCAAAACCATCAATTCTTTGGCACTCAGCCTTCTTCACAGTCCAACTCTCACATCCATATATGACCACAGGAAAACCATAGCATTGACTAGACACACCTTTGTTGTCAGAGTAATGTCTCTACTTTTGAATATGCTATCTAGGTTGGTCATAACTTTCCTTCCAAGGAGTAAGCGTCTTTTAAGTTCATGGCTGCAGTCACCATCTGCAGTGATTTTGGAGCCAAGAAAAATAAAGTCTGACACTGTTTCCACTGTTTCCCCATCTGTTTCCCATGAAATGATGGAACCAGTGGCCATGATCTTCGTTTTCTGAATGTTGAGCTTTCAGGCAACTTTTTCACTCTCCACTTTCACTTTCATTAAGAGGTTTTTAGTTCCTCTTCATTTTCTGTCATAAGGGTGGTGTCATCTGCATATTGATATTTCTCCTGGCAATCTTGATTCCAGCTTCTGTTTCTTCCAGTCCAGCATTTCTTATGATGGACCCTGCATATACGTTAAATAAACAGGGTGACAATATACAGCCTTGATGAACTCCTTTTTCTATTTGAAACCAGTCTGTTGTTCCATGACCAGTTCTAACTGTTGCTTCCTAACCTGCATACAGATTTCTCAAGAGGCAGATCAGGTGGTCTGGTATTCCCATCTCTTTCAGAATTTTCCACAGTTTATTGTGATCCAAACAGTCAAAGGCTTTGGCATAGTCAATAAAGCAGAAATAGATGTTTTTCTGGAACTCTCTTGCTTTTTCCATGATCCAGCAGACTTGGCAATTTGATCTCTGGTTCCTCTGCCTTTTCTAAAACCAGCTTGAACATCAGTTCAGTTCATATTGCTGAAGCCTGGCTTGGAGAATTTTGAGCATTACTTTACTAACATGTGAGTTGAGTGCAATTGTGCAGTACTTTGAGCATTCTTTGGCATTGCCTTTCTTTGGGATTGGAATGAAAACTGACCTTTTTCAGTCTTGTGGCCACTGCTGAGTTTTCCAAATTTGCTGGCATATTGAGTGTACCACTTTCACAGCATCATCTTTCAGAATTTGGAATAGCTCAACTGGAATTCCATCACCTCCACTAGCTTTGTCCTTAGTGATGCTTTCTAAGGCCCACTTGACTTCACATTCCAGGATGTCTGGCTCTAGGTCAGTGATCACACCATCATGATTGTCTGGGTTGTGAAGATCTTTTTGTACAGTTCTTCTGTGTATTCTTGCCATCTCTTCTTAATATCTTCTGCTTCTGTTAGGTCCATACCATTTCTGTCCTTTATCGAGCCCATCCTTGTATGAAATGTTCCTTTAGTATTTCTGATGTTCTTGAAGAGATCCCTAGTCTTTCCCATTCTGTCGTTTTCCTCTATTTCTTTGCCTTGATTGCTGAAGAAGGCTTTCTTATCTCTTCTTGCTATTCTTTGGAACTCTGCATTCAGATGTTTATATCTTTCCTTTTCTCCTTTGGTTTTTGTTTCTCCTCTTTTCACAGCTATTTGTAAGGCCTCCCCAGACAGCCATTTTGCTTTTTGGCATTTCTTTTCCATGGGGATGATCTTGATCCCTGACTTCTGTACAATGTCATGAACCTCATTCCATAGTTCATCAGGCACTCTATCTATCAGATCTAGGCCCTTAAATCTATTTCTCACTTCCACTATAAGATATTTGATTTAGGTCATACCTTAATGGTCTAGTGGTTTTTCCTACTTTCTTCAATTTAAGTCTGAATTTGGCAATAAGGAGTTCATGGTCTGAGTATAGAAATCTTGTGTATAGGAAACCCTAAAGAAACCCCTTCCTCCAAAACTATTAGATTTAATACAGAGGCTCAACAACGTTACAGGGTTTAGATTGAAAGGATGTTGCTGAGCCATGATAGATGCTGTGATTCTTGGCTGCTGGAGGAGAAGAATTCAATCCAGGGTCAGTGGCAAGGTTTGATTGCTCAGAGCTTTTGTATAATACAGTTTTATTAAAGTATAAAAGATACAGAGAAAGCTTCTGACATAGGGGGTAAGAAAGAGTGCCCACCTGCTAGACTTAATAGGAAATTATATACCGACTAGCAGTTTGCTAATTAGAGAAAGGAAATATCTCAACACTCAGAGAGTGGCAGCAGGCCCCTCACACAATATGCATTTTGAGATAACATTGGCAGAAGGTGAGTCCCCCCAGGCCATAAAATGATTGACATGAATCTTGAAGAAAGCCAGGTTTCCAAGCAAATACATAGCTTCGTTAACATAGCTTAAGAGAATATTTGCATGTGTAAAACATATTTTCTTGTCAAGTTGGTTTGGATTCTTAGGTGGAATCTACTTGAAGAAAGACAGAGTCTAAGGTAAATACCTAGTTAATTAACATAGCTTAAGAAAAACATTTCCATGAGATAAATGTATTGGTTAGCTCAAGGTGTGAGCAAAGTTAAGTTCAGGTGGAACCAGGTGTCATCATGGCAACACAGAATTTTAAAGGAAACATCTCATTAATTTTGTGTAAAGAAGGGAAAAAAAAATCTGACACTTGCAGTTTGTTTCCTCCTGCCGCTTAAGAGAGATTTATGAATTGTCTGACACCTGCAGCCTATTTCCTCCGTTTGGGAGCCTCTAACCTTCATGCCCGGGGAAGGCAATGGCACCCCACTCCAGTACTCTTGCCTGGAAAATCCAATGAATGGAGGAGCCTGGTAGGCTACAGTGCATGGGGTTGCTAAGAGTCGGACACAACTGAGCAACTTCATTTTCACTTTTCACTTTCATGCATTAGAAAAGGAAATGGCAACCCACTCCAGTGTTCTTGCCTTCACAATCTCAGGGACCGGAGAGCCTGGTGGGCTGCCATCTATGGGGTTGCACAGAGTCAGACATGACTGAAGCAACTTAGCAGCAGCAGCAACCTTCATGCCTGTTACTCTCTCAAGGTCATATACGAAAATCAAATATATTTCGTCACACATTCAAGACTTATACACTAAAAACTACAAAATATTGTTGAGTGAAAGTAAAGACAGTCTAGATAAATAAAGGTAAGATAAGATAAAAAGGGATCTCACGTTTATGGATTGGAAGACTTAGTGTTAAGATAACAGTACCCCCTTAATAGATCCCTATCAAAATGTGAGCTGCTCTTTCCCCCAGAAGTCAACACACTGATCCTAGAATTGTAAGAAATAAAAGTGTTCAGGAATAGCCAAAACAGTCTTGAAAAAGAACAAGTACTTATACTGCCCAAATTAAAATCCCATTTCAAAACTACAACGATTAAAACATTATGGTACTGACATAAGGATAGTACGTAGACAGATAATAGAATAAAATAGTCAAGCTGCTACTGCTAAGTCGTTTCAGTCGTGTCCGACTCTGTGTGACCCCATAGACGGAAGCTCACCAGGCTCCCCTGTCCCTGGGATTCTCCAGGCAAGAACACTGGAGTGGGTTGCCATTTCCTTCTCCAATGCATGAAAGTGAAAAGTCAAAGTGAAGTCACTCAGTCGTGTCCGACTCTTAGCGACCCCACGGACTGGAGCCCACCAGGCTCCTCCGTCCATGGGATTTTCCAGGCAAAAGTACTGGGGTGGGGTGCCATTGCCTTCCCGAAAATAGTCAAGAAACAAACCCATATCACTGTGGTCAATTGATTATTGTGAGTGGCTCGAGGCCATTCGATGGCAAAGAATAATGTTTCAAGAGATGGTCTTGGGATAACTGGATGTTCACATGCAAAAGAATGAATTTATACCTATATGTCACACTGTATATAACAACTAATGAAAAACTGATCAAAAACCTAAATATAAGAGCTAAAACTATAAAACACTCAGAAGGAAACATAGATGTAAATGTTAATCTTCAATTAGGCAATAATTTCCCTTATATGATCAAAAGCACAAGCAACAAAAGAAACAACATTAGGCAATTTGGAATCATCAAAATGAAACCATTTATCCTTCAAAAGACATTATCAAAAAAGCGAGAGCTAAGGCACTTACTGGAGGCTGATAGGGAGCTTTTACACCCAGACAGAACAGAGGAACCCCTGAGCAATGGGTGGGATGTTGAGGGTGGGGGTAACGAAAATGAGGAGAAGTAGAGTCTGGCTGCCGTCGGTTTCCCTGAGGGGCAGCTAGGGGAAAAAATGTTTCCCAGACCTGGAGAGACACTCCTACTTCCACAGTATCAGTTTGGGATGGAAAAGACCCTCCAGAGTTCAGGGGAATGCACCTAGTGTTCCCCTTACCACATCCCCACTACACCTCTGGAAGCATGCTGAGGCTCAGGGCCTGATCTTCTGAACTCTGACACTGGAGGCACTGTGGGGTCCCTAGGCCCCACCCCTGCCTCATCCTGCTCTGGCTAAGTTCCATTCACCTAAGCCCCTACCCCACAGCACAAAGGCTTTTTTTTTTTTTTTCTTTTTTTTGCTATTTTTCTACTGTGGTTTTGTTCTACCTCCAGTGATTATTTCATTTATAAACTTATTTTTTCTAGTATATCTGTTAGTTTTCCTAATTTATTTTAATTTTTCTTATTGTTCTGCTCCTCTTTCTTGTTTTTCTTTATTTTTTGCTGTGTCATGCAGCTTGCAGTATCTTGATTCATGGGCCAGAGATCAGGCCTGAGCTTCTGTGGTGGTAGCACGGAGTCCAAACTACTGGACTAGCAGAGAAAATCAGACCCAAAAGAATATTAATTGGACTGAGGTCTCCTGGAGGGCCCTATCTCAGCACCTAGACATGACTCTACCAACCTGCCTGCAAACTCTAGTCCTGGACACCTCAGGCCAAACAACTCATAAGACAGAAACATAGTCCCATGGATCAAAAGAAACGATATGAGAAAAAATATGTTACAGGCAAAGTATCAAGTTAAAATATCTATGAGACCAAATAAGTGAGAAATAGGCAACCTACAGAAAAACACTTTAGAGTAATGACAGTAAAGATTATTCAAACTATTGGAAATAGAATGGAGCCATGGATTGAGAAAATACAAGAAATGCTTAATGGAGATCTAGAAGAACTAAAGAACAAACAAACAGAGACGAAAACACAATAACTGAAATGAAAGAATACACCAGAAAAAATCAACATCGAACTGAGGCAGGAGAATGACTAAGTGAGTTGGAAGACAGAATAGTGGAAATAACTGCTGAGTAGAATTAAAAAAAAAAAAAAAAAAAAAGAGTGAAAAGAATTAAAGACAAACTTAGACAATTCTGGGACAAAAATAACCACACTAACAATCAAATTACAGGAGCCCTAGAAGAAGAAGAGAAAAACAAAGGGATTGACGAAATGTTCACGGAGATTATAGTAAAAAACTTCCCCAACGTGGGAAAGAAAATAGCCACCTAAGTTCAAGAAGTACAGAGTTCCATAAGGGGTAAAGCCTACGAGAAACATACTAAGACCCATATTAATCAAATGAGGAAAAATCAAACACAGAGAAAGAATATTGAAAGCAGCAAGATCAGATCAGATCAGTCGCTCAGTCATGTCCGACTATTTGCAACCCCATGAATTGCAGCACGCCAGGCCTCCCTATCCATCACCAGCTCTTGGACGTCACCCAGACTCACATCCATCGAGTCAGTGATGCCATCTCATCCTCTGTCGTCCCCTTCTCCTCTTGCCCCCAATCCCTCCCAGCATCAGAGTCTTCTCCAATGAGTCAACTCTTCGCATGAGGTGGCCAAAATACTGGAGTTTCAGCTTTAGCATCATTCCTTCCAAAGAAATCCCAGGGCTGATCTCCTTCAGAATGGACTGGTTGGATCTCCTTGCAGTCCAAGGGACTCACAAGAGTCTTCTCCAACACCACAGTTCAAAAGCATCAGTTTTTCGGTGCTCAGCCTTCTTCACAGTCCAGCTCTCACATTCATACATGACCACAGGAAAAACCATAACCTTGACTAGACGAACCTTTGTTGGAGAAAAGCAAAAATATGATACAAGGGAATTCCATAAAGCTATCAGCTGATTTTTCAGCAGAAACTCTGAAGGCCAGAAGGGAGTGGAAGCATATATTTACAGTGATGAATGGGGAAAACTTACAAGCAAGATTGCTCTACCCAGCAAGAATCTCATTCAGCTTTGATGGAGAAATCAAAAAACTTTACAGACAAGCAAAAGTTCGTCTGTGTAGTGAAAGCAATGGTTTCTCTAGTAGTCATGTATGGATGTGAGAATTGGGCCATAAAGAAGGCTTAGCAACAAAGAATTGATGCTTTCAAACTGTGGTGTTGGTGAAGATTCTTGAGAGTCCCTTGGACTGCAAGGAAATCAAACCTGTCAATCCTAAAGGAAATAAACCTGAAACTCAGCAGTGGCCACAAGATTGTAAAAGGTCAGTTTTCATCCCAATCCCAAAGAAAGGCAATGCCAAAGAATGCTGTTACTTCCTGACCTGCATATAGGTTTCTCAAGAGGCAGTCAGGTCGTCTGATATTCCGATCCCTTTCAGAATTTTCCACAGTTTATTGTTGTCCACACAGCCAAAGTCTTTGGCATAGTCAATAAAGCAGAAATAGATGTTTTTCTGGAACTCTCTTGATTTTTCAATGATCCAGCAGAATTTGGCAATTTGATCTCTGGTTCCTCTTTTGCTAAAACCAGGTTGAACTTCTGGAATTTCACTGCTTCTTCATATTTGGCTACAAATATGTAATCAATTTGATTTTGGTATGGACCTTTTAGCGATGCCCATGAGTAAAATCCCTTTTGTTGTTGAGAAAGGGTATTTGCTATGACACATACATTGTCTTGGCAGAATCCCTTTAGTCTTTTCCCTGCTTCATTGTGTTCTCCAAGGCAAAACTTTCCTGTTACTCCAGGTATCTCTTGACTTCCTAGTTTGGCGTACCAATCCCCACTGATGACTAGAACATCTGTTTTTAATGTTAGTTCTAGGAGGTTTTATAGGTCTTTATAAGACTTATCATCTTCAGGAATTTTGGGCATCTGTGTGTAGGGGCATGGACTTGAATTATGGTGATGTTGAATGGCATGTCTTTGAAATGACCTGAGACATACTGTCATTTTGGAGATTGCACCCAAATAGCGCATATTGGGAATCTTTTCTTGGTTACTGATGGCTATTTCATTTCTTCTATGGGATTCTTGCCTGCAGTTGTTGATATCATAGTCATCTGAACTAAATTCACTCATTCTTTTCCAGTTTTGTTCACTGTTACCCAGGATACTGATGATTATGCTTACTGTCATTAAGTTAGTATAAAGACAAAGGAGAGCTAATAAGTTAATACTGATATGGAATATCCTACTGTAGTTAATAAGAAAATAATATTTAAAATATATCTTTAGAGTAAACCAAATGCTATCCTGAAAGCATTAATTTACAAATGAAAGCAATAAAGATAAATAGAACAAAAATATGAATTTTAGTAAAAGCAAAAATAAAATGGCAGTCATATATTTGATCATATTAATAATGGTACAATAGATGAACTGAACAATCTAATCAAAAAGCAAACATTTTGCGACTAGATAAAGCAGAGACATTACTTTGCCAACAAAGTTTCGCCTAGTCAAGGCTATGGTCTTTCCTGTGGTCATGTATGGATGTGAGAGCTGGACTGTGAAGAAAGCTGAGCACAGAAGAATTTATGCTTTTGAACTGTGGTGTTGGAGAAGACTCTTGAGAGTCCCTTGGACTGCAAGGAGATCCAACCAGTCCATTCTGAAGGAGATCAGCCCTGGGATTTCTTTGGAAGGAATGATGCCAAAGCTGAAACTCCAGTATTTTGGCCACCTCATGCGAAGAGTTGACTCATTGGAGAAGACTCTAATGCTGGGAGGGATTGGGGGCAGGAGGAGAAGGGGACAACAGAGGATGAGATAGCTGGATGGCATCACTGACTCGATAGATGTGAGTCTGAGTGACTTCCGGGAGTTGGTGATGGACAGGGAGGTCTGGCGTGCTGCAGTTCATGGGGTCGCAAAGAGTCGGACACGACTGAGACACTGATCTGATCTGATCTGAAATAACAAAGATCCAACTATTTGCTATCTGTGGCAGACTTAATGTCGAGTCCAAGATATCAATTTTAAGTGAAATGACTGAAAAATATATATCATGGCAACATTAACCAAAGAGAGAATTGGCTATACTGTACTAATATAAACCAAAAATGATTCTTACTAAAAACTGTTACTAGGGTTAATGAAGGACATTTATAATGATAAACAGGGGACTCTATTAGGAAGAATATGATTATACAGTGGAAGTGAGAAATAGATTTAAGGGCCTAGATCTGATAGATAGAGTGCCTGTTGAACTATGGAATGAGGTTCGTGACATTATACAGGAGACAGGGATCAAGACCATCCCCATGGAAAAGAAATGCAAAAAAGCAAAATGGCTGTCTGGGGAGGCCTTGCAAATAGCTGCAAACAGAAGAGAAGTGAAAAGCAAAGGAGAAAAGGAAAGATATAAACATCTGAATGCAGAGTTCCAAAGAATAGCAAGAAGAGATAAGAAAGCCTTCTTCAGCGATCAATGCAAAGAAATAGAGGAAAACAACAGAATGGGAAAGACTAAGGATCTATTCAAGAAAATCAGAGATACCAAAGGAACATTTCATGCAAAGATGGGCTCGATAAAGGACAGAAATGGTATGGACCTAACGGAAGCAGAAGATATTAAGAAGAGGTGGCAAGAATACACAGAAGAACTGTACAAAAAAGAGCTTCACGACCCCAGATGATCATGATGGTGTGATCACCGACCTAGAGCCAGACATCCTGGAATGTGAAGTCAAGTGGGCCTTAGAAAGCATCACTAGGAACAAAGCTAGTGGAGGTGATGGAATTCCAGTGGAGCTATTCCAAGTCCTGAAAGATGATGCTGTGAAAGTGCTTCACTCAATATGCCAGCAAATTTGGAAAACTCAGCAGTGGCCACAAGATTGGAAAAGGTCAGTTTTCATCCAGATCCCAAAGAAAGGCAATGCCAAGGAGTGCTCAAACTACCGCACAATTGCACTCATCTCACACGCTAGTAAAGTAATGCTCAAAATTCTCCAAGCCAGGCTTCAGCAATATGTGAACCGTGAACTTCTTGATGTTCAAGCTGGTTTTAGAAAAGGCAGAGGAACAAGAGATCAAATTGCCAACATCCGCTGGATTATCGAAAAAGCAAGAGAGTTCCAGAAAAACATCTATTTCTGCTTTATTGACTATGCCAAAGCCTTTGACTGTGTGGATCACAATAAACTGTGGAAAATTCTGAGAGAGATGGGAATACCAGACCACCTGATCTGCCTCTTGAGAAATCTGTATGCAGGTCAGGAAGCAACAGTTAGAACTGGTCATGGAACAACAGACTGGTTCCAAATAGGAAAAGGAGTACGCCAAGGCTGTATATTGTCACCCTGTTTATTTAACTTATATGCAGAGTACATCATGAGAAGTGCTGGACTGGAGGAAGCACAAGCTGGAATCAAGATTGCCGGGAGAAATATCAATAACCTCAGATATGCAGATGACACCACCCTTATGGCAGAAAGTGAAGAGGAACTAAAAAGCCTCTTGATGAAAGTGAAAGTGGAGAGTGAAAAGGTTGGCTTAAAGCTCAACATTCAGCAAACGAAGATGATGGCATCTGGTCCCATCACTACATGGGAAATAGATGGAGAAACAGTGGAAACAGTGTCAGACTTTACTTTTCTGGGCTCCAAAATCACTGCAGATGGTGACTGCAGCCATGAAATTAAAAGACGCTTACTCCTTGGAAGGAAGGTTATGACCAACCTAGATAGCATATTCAAAAGCAGAGACATCACTTTGCCAACAAAGGTTCGCCTAGTCAAGGCTATGGTCTTTCCAGTGGTCATGTATGGATGTGAGAGCTGGACTGTGAAGAAGGCTGAGCGCCAAAGAATTGATGCTTTTGAACTGTGGTGTTGGAGAAGACTCTTGAGAGTCCCTTGGACTGCAAGGAGATCCAACCAGTCCATTCTGAAGGAGATCAGACCTGGGATTTCTTTGGAGGGAATGATGCTAAAGCTGAAACTCCAGTATTTTGGCCACCTCATGCGAAGTGTTGACTCATTGGAGAAGACTCTGATGCTGGGAGGGATTGGGGGCAGGAGGAGAAGGGGACGACAGAGGATGAGATGGCTGGATGGCATCACTGACTCGATGAATGTGAGTCTGAGTGACCTCCGAGAGCTGGTGATGGATAGGGAGGCCTGGCGTGCTGCGGTTCATGGGGTCGCAAAGAGTCGGACACGACTGAGCGACTGATCTGATCTGATCTGAATAAGACAACTAAAAATTGCATGGAGAAAAAAAAATACTGACAGAAATGAAGAGAGAAAAGACATCTATAGAGTAATTTATACCATAAAGGATATCCATTCTTCTTAAGAGTGCAGGGAACATTCTCCAGGATACCCTATATGCTAGGACATAAGACAAACTTAAATAAATGTTAAAGCGTTCAAACCATATCAAGTACATCCTCTGAGTATAATGAAATTCAAAAACAAAACACCTTGAGAAACAGACAGATATGTGGAAGTTAAGCAACATACTCCTAAATAATCAAAGGGTCAAAGAAAGAATAAAAAAAGAAAGGAGAAAATACACTTGATCATTCACCAATGATGGGATGAGGGCACCACCCTTTTCTGCAGTGAAAATTTCATGTATAACTTACAACCTGCCCTCTATCTATGTGATTCTTGCACACCCGTGAATTCACCTCTGCAGATTCAAACAGCTGCAGATGGTGTACTGTTGTAGTATTTACTACTGAAAAATAATCTTTGTATAAGTGGACCTGCAGAGTTAATACCCCTGTTGTTCAGGGGTCAACTTTTAGTTCATTTCATTTGTCACTCAGTTGTGTCCGAATCTTTGCGACCCCATGGACTGCAGCATGCCAGTCGTCCCTGTCCATTGCCAGCTCCTGGAGTTTACTCAAACTCGATGGACAGGGATTGTCAGTTCCTGGAGTTTACTCACACTCATGTCCATTGAGTCCCCTTCTCCTGCCTTCAATCTTTCCCAGTATCATGATCTTTTCAAATGAGTCAGTTCTTGGCATGAGGTGGGTGTACTCATTATTTCCCAGTTCTTCTCACTGGACAAAGTCTGGGATGAAAACATGTGCATGTGCATGCCAATGTGTATTTGTATCCTCCATATATAGCTCCGGCTCTGATATCACAAAATGCTGGACTGTCCCCAACCCATGTCAATGCCTTTCTCAACATATTCAGACTTTGACACCAACTCCAGGCAGCCGTTTTATAAACACACCTCCCCGCTATCCTGCTTTGGCTTTGATACTCTGAACTAGGACACACCCATATTTAGATACTCTCCTTGTTCCACTCAGCCTCTAACTGCTCTCACAGATTTGGCCCACGTCCATGCATGGAAACCCTCCTCACTTTGCTTGACCTCTGACTTTCTATACAAATCTTCCTCCACCTTGTGGATTTCCTCTTCTCTGAACTTACACTTTTTCTCTGCATGTGTGACTAGCTTTATATTTAATAACATCTGGACTAAAGGGACTCTTGTTGCTGGCTAGTCTGCTCTGTGAATGACACTTAATCTCACTTTGATACTGAGTGCCCATGGCATGTCCTAGCATGGATATCCTGTTTTCCCTGCTCAAGTACTGACATCTTGTACTACACACCTCCCTTTCCTGCTCTTGTGGGTCTTATCACTTCACCCTATTTGAGTTCTGACTCCCCATACTAGACGACTCTTACTGCATAGATATCCTCTTCACCCGTCCTTCACTTCTAAAATCTCACTCTGGTCTATGATGGCTCCATGCCACACATGTCATAAATGCCTGTCTGGATCCATCTCACCTAACTGCTTTATGATGAGTTGTTTAGCAAAGAGAGAAAGGGAAGGGAGAGGGAAGTTGTTGAATTGAATTTTGAATGATAAATGAGCATTGCCAGTCAAAGATAGATACAGCACATTTCAGGTAGGGAACTTATTACTGGGTGTAGGAAAAGAAATCTTAAAATTTATATTTTTCTCAGAAGGTTATTAAATAATGCATCAAGAATTGTTGAAAAAACTCTCTTCTGCCAGTGTAAGATGACACCTTCTAACTTTGTCATGTTGTTAATGTTTTTGTGTGTCATGTCAGTTCAGTTCACTCACTCAGTCCTGTCTGACTCTGTGACTCCATGGACAGCAGCATGGCAGGCTTCCCTGTCCATCACCAACTAGCGGAGCTTACCCAAACGCATGTCCATTGAGTCCGTGATGCCTTCCAACCACCTCATCCTCTGTTGAACACTTCTGCCCCTGCCTTCAATCTTCGCCAGCATCAGAGTCTTTAAAAATTAGTCAGTTCTTCGCATCAGGATGCCAAAGTATTGGAGTTTCAGCTTCAGCATCAGTAATTTCAATGAATATTCAGGACCGGTTTCCTTTAGGATGGACTTGTTGGATCTCCTTGCAGTCAAAGGGACTCTCAAGCGTCTTCTCCAACACCACAGTTTAAAAACATCTATTCTTCAGCGCTCAGTTTTCTTTATAGTCCAACTCTCACATCCATATATGACTACTGGAAAAACCATAGCTTTGACGAGACAGACCTTTGTTGGCCAAGTAATGTATCTGCTTTTTCATATGCTGTTTATGTTAGTGATAACTTTTCTTCCAAGGAGCAAGTGTTGTTTTATTTCATGGCTGCAGTCACCATCTGCAGTGATTTTGGAGCCCCAATATATAAAGTCTATCACTATTTCCACTGTTTCCCCATCTATTTGCCAGGGAGTGATAGGACCAGATGCCGTGATCTTAGTTTTCTGAATGTTGAGTTTTAAGCCAATTTTTTTACTCTCTTCTTTCACTTTCATCAACATGCTCTTTAATTCTTCTTCTCTTTCTGCCATAAGGGTGATGTTATCTGCATATCTGGGGTTGTTGATATTTCTCCTGTCAGTCTTGATTTCAGCTTATACTTCATCCATCCCAGCATTTCTCATGATGTACTCTGTATATCAGTTAAATAAGCAGGGTGACAATAAACAGTCTTGACGTACTTCTTTCTTGATTTGGAACCAGTCTGTTGTTTCATGTCCAGTTCTAACTGTTGCTTCTTGACCTGCCTACAGATTTCTCAGGAGACAGGTCAGATGGTCTGGTATTCCCATCTCCTCAAGCATTTTTCACAGTTTGTTGTGATCCACACAATCAAAGACTTTGTCATAGTTAACACAGCAGAATTAGATGTTTTTCTGGAACTCTCTTGCTTTTTTGATGATACAATGGATGTTGGCAATTTGGTCTCTGGTTCTTCTGCTTTTTCTAAATCCAGCTTGAACAACTGGAAGTTCATGGTTCATGTACCTTTGAAGTCTGGCTTGAAGAATTTTGAGACTTTCTTTGCTAGCTTGTGCTGCTGCTGATAAGTCGCCTCAGTCGTGTCTGACTCTGTGCGACCCCATAGACGGCAGCCCACCAGGCTCGCCCATCCCTGGGATTCTCCAGGCAAGAACACTGGAGTGGGTTGCCATTTCCTTTCCCAATGCATGAAAGTGAAAAGTGAAACTGAAGTCGCTCAGTAAGTGTCCGACTCTTTGTGACCCCATGGACTGCAGCCTACCAGTCTCCTCTGTCCATGGGATCTTCCAGGCAAGAGTACTGGAGTGGGGTGCCATTGCCTCCTTAGCTCATGCTATGCTAAGTCACTTCAGTCGTGTCTGACTGTGTGACCCCATAGATGGCAGCCCACCAGGCTTCCCGGTCCCTGGGATTCTCCAGGCAAGAACACTGGAGTGGGTTGCCATTTTCTTCTCCAATGCATGAAAGTGAAAAGAGAAAGTGAAGTCGCTCAGTCATGTCCGACTCTTAGCGACCCCATGGACTGCAGCTTACCAGGCTCCTTCGTCGGTGGGATTTTCCAGGCAAGAGTATTGGAGTGGGGTGCCACTGCTAGCTTGTGAGATGAGTGCAATTGTGGGATAGTTTGAACTTTCTTTGGCATTGCCTTTCTTTGGGATTGGAATGAAAACTGACCTTTTCTAGTCCAATTGCCATTACTGAGTTTTCCAAATTTGCTGGCATTTTGAGTGCAGCACTTTCACAGCATCATATTCCTGATTTGATATAGCTCAACTGGAATTCCATCACTTCCCCTATCTTTGTCCGTAGTAATGCTTCTTAAAGCCCACTTGACTTTGCATTCCAGAATGTCTGGCTCTAGGCGAGTGGTCTCACCATGATGATTATCTGGGTCAAGAAGATCTTTTTGTATAGTTCTTCTGTGTATTCTTGCCACCTCTTCCTAATATCTTCTCCCTCTGTTAGGTCCATACCATTTCTGTCCTTTATTGTGCCCATCTTTGCATGAAATGTGTCTTAATCCATGTTGGCTGCTGTAACAAAATATTAGGCACAAAGCTCCTTGTGAACAGCAGAAATTTATTTCTCACAATTCTGGAGGCTAGAGGTACAAGATCAGGTTAGCAGTATGGCCAGATGAGGGCCCTTTTCTGAGTTGCAGACTTCAGTCCTATAGGAAGTCTCTTGCATATGAATGAGTTCCATTCTGAGACTGCCCTTGTTAGATCAATTTTTTGTAAGAAGAAGAACGGTAGCCTTAGTACCCAACTAACAGAATGCCCTATATACTGCTGTTTTTACATGTGCTTCTGGACATCCTGGGCTAGAAATAGAAGTAGTGAACAAACGTATTCTATACAGTACTGCATTCTAAAATGCACAAAAGCACAACCAGTTCCAGAGGATGCATGCATGTGACAATGTCCACCATACACAAGAACTAACTTACATGATTGGAAATGGGAATATAAGTTTGAATCTTTGAAAGTTGGCCGTTTGAAGACTCCTATGTAAAGGAAAAGGAGCTAGGGAGCTCTGTGAGTTATGTTTGTAAGAGTCATAATCTCCATTTTTGAGGGCTCCATCCTCATGACCTAAATATCTCCCAAAAGTCCCACCTTCTAATATCATCACACTGCACATTAGGTTTACAACATGAACTTTGGGGGTGTCACATTCAGCAAAAGCTGTATGTGTGTGTATGTGTGTGTGTAGTTGAGTTGATTTCTGCTTTCACTTGTTACCTCATAAACTGTAAGGCTAGACGTGTACCAGTACTAGTCATATAACAGTACTTCTTTATGTATATAAGCTATCTACATGCTTTAAAATCAGCTAAGGTCAGCCCTCATGCTCATTAGTCTTCTTTTTCAGAAATCTCTTGCCTCTTCTTACATGTTTATTTTCCACATATATTTTCAGTTCAGTTCAGTCATTCAGTTGTGTCTGACTCTTTGCAACCCCATGAACTGCAGCACCCCAGGCCTTCTTGTGCATCATCAACTCCCAGAGTCCACCCAAACTCAAGTCCATTGAGTTGGTGATGCCATCCAATCATCTCATCTTCTGTCGTCCCCTTCTCCTCCTGCCATCAGTCTTTCCATACATCAGGGTCTTTTCAAATGAGTCAGTTATTCACATCAGGTGGCCCAAGTATTGGAGTTTCAGCTTCCACATCAGTCCTTCCAATGAACACCCAGGACTGATCTCCTTTAGGATGGACTGGTTGGATCTCCTTGCAGTCCAAGGGACTCTCAAGAGTCTTCTCCAATACCACAGTTCAAAAGCATTAACTCTTCAGAGCTCAACTTTCTGCAATGTTGCTCTTACAGCATCAACCATTGCCTCTATCACCAGTCCCATCCACAACTGGGTGTTGTTTTTGCTTTGGCTCCATCCCTTCATTCTTTCTGGAGTTATTTCTCCACTGATCTCCAGTAGCATATTGGGCATCTACTGACCTGGGGAGTTCATCTGTCAGAGTTCTATCTTTTTGCCTTTTCATATTGTTCACGGGGTTATCTTTTAGAATTAGCTTATTTTAGACACCAATTGTATTATTATTTTTGTTGAGATCTTATTGTAATTATACAATAATTTGGGGGCAATTGATATCTGCATAAAATCTTTTCAAACTCCCCAAAGCGATATCTTTTTATTTTGTCATGTATTGCATTGTGTTTTTCAGTAGGACTTCAGAATTTTCTTCAAATAGCTATTGCATATTTGTCCTTAAATATATTATTAATATTTATATGTTTCTAGCCTGGAAAATCCCATGGGTGGAGGAGCCTTGTACGCTGCAGTCCATGGGGTCACACAGAGTTCGACACGACTGAAGCGACTTAGCAGCAGCAGAAGCAGCAGCTATTATAAGTGGTGTCTTCCTTTATAAATGTAATTACTTGTTAGTATATATATACACAACTATATATATATATAGTTTGATCTGGCTCACTTCCCTGACAATACAGCTATCCCTCAATATCTGTGGGAGATTTGTTCTAGGCACCACTGCCAACCATCAGATACCAAAATCCACAGATGTCCAAGTCCCTTAAAAAAGAAGCATAGCATTTTAGGATTTGCATATAAACTGCACACATCCTCTCATATACTTTAAATCATCTCCAGATTACTTATAATACTTAATGCAATGTAAAAGATATGTAAATATTTGGCAGCATGTGGTAAGTTTGAATTTTGATTTCTGAAATTTTCTGGAGTGCACACACACACACACACATATATATATATATATACATACATATATATATATATGTATATACAAGCTCAACATTCAGAAAACGAAGATCATGGCATCTGGTCCCATCACTACATGGGAAATAGATGGAGAAACAGTGGAAACAGTGTCAGACTTTATTTTTCTGGGCTCCAAAATCACTGCAGATGGTGACTGCAGCCATGAAATTAAAAGACGCTTACTCCTTGGAAGGAAGGTTATGACCAACCTAGATAGCATATTCAAAAGCAGAGACATCACTTTGCCAACAAAGGTTCGCCTAGTCAAGGCTATGGTCTTTCCTGTGGTCATGTATGGATGTGAGAGCTGGACTGTGAAGAAGGCTGAGCGCCGAAGAATTGATGCTTTTGAACTGTGGTGTTGGAGAAGACTCTTGAGAGTCCCTTGGACTGCAAGGAGATCCAACCAGTCCATTCTGAAGGAGATCAGACCTTGGATTTCTTTGGAGGGAATGATGCTCAAGCTGAAACTCCAGTATTTTGGCCACCTCATGCGAAGAGTGGCCTCAAACTCCAGTATTTTGGCCACCTCATTGGAGAAGACTCTGATGCTGGGAGGGATTGAGGGCAGGAGGAGAAGGGGACGACAGAGGATGAGATGGCTGGATGGCATCACTGACTCGATGAATGTGAGTCTGGGTGACCTCCGAGAGCTGGTGATGGATAGGGAGGCCTGGCGTGCTTCGGTTCATGGGGTCACAAAGAGTCAGACACGACTGAGCGACTGATCTGATCTGATACATACACAAAATTGGTTGAATCCTTGGATGTGAAACTCATGGATAAGAAAGGTGCACTGTATAGAGTACTTTTCTCTTGGAGTCTCCAGATATGCAATTCTCTCATCAGCAAATAATGTTAATCTTGACTCTGTGGCTCTATGTTTTAAAAATAAACATTAAAAAATCTTAGAATCATTTTAAAATGATTTTTAAAAAGCAAAGTTATTTTCCATATATCAAAAGTTCCCAAATATAATGCATATTGTGATAAACTACAGTGCCTACTTTATTTCTAAGACTTTTCCTACTATGATTTTCTTAGTTTTTACTTTCTGTTCCAGGAATGCATCCCAGACCCAACATTTCATGTAGTAGCTGTGTCTTTCAGGTTTATCTTAGATGTGACAATTGCTCAGGCTTCTCTTATTTTTTATGACCTTGATAGCATTGAGGAATACTAGTCAGGTATCCAAGGTAAGAGAAACCCAAGTAAGATGGTAGGTGTTGAAAGAGGGCATCAGAGGGCAGACACACTGAAACAATACTCACAGAAAACTAGTCAATATAATCACACTAGGACCACAGATTTGCCAAACTCAATGAAACTAAGCCATGCCCTGTGGGACCACCCAAGATGGGTGGGTTATGGTGGAGTGGTCTGACAGAATGTGGTCCATTGGAGAAGAGAATGGCAAGCCACTTAATTATTCTTGCCTTGAGAACCCCATGAACAGTATGAAAAAGCAAAATGATAGGATACTGAAAGAGGAACTCCCCAGGTCAGTAGGTGTCCAATATGCTACTAGAGATCAGTGGAGAAATAACTCCAGAAAGAATGAAGGGATGGAGCCAAAGCAAAAACAATACCCAGCTGTGGATGTGACTCGTGATAGAAGAAAGATCCGATGCTGTAAAGAACAATATTGCATAAGAACCTGGAATGTTAGGTCTATGAATCAAGGCAAATTGGAAGTGGTCAAACAGGAGATGGCAAGAGTGAACGTCAACATTTTAACAATCAGTAAACTAAAATGGACTGGAATGGGTGAATTTAACTCAGATGACCATTATATCTACTACTGTGTGCAGGGATCCCTCAGAAGAAATGGAGTAGCCATCATGGTCAACAAAAGAGTCTGAAATGCAGTACTTGGATGCAGTCTCAAAAACGATAGAATGATATCTCTTTGTTTCCATGGCAAACCACTCAATATCAGAGTAATCCAAGTCTATGCCCCAACCAGCAATGCTGAAGAAGCTGAAGTTGAATGGTTCTATGAAGACCTATAAGACCTTTTAGAACTAACACCAAAAAAAAGATGTCCTTTTCATTATAGGGGATGGGAATGCAAAAGTAGGAAGTCAAGGAACACCTGGAGTGACATAAAAATTTGGCCTTGGAATACAGAATGAAGCAGGGCAAAGGCTAATAGAGTTTTGCCAAGAGAATGCACTGGTCATAGCAAATGCCCTCTTCCAACAGCACAAGAGAAGACTCTACACATGGACATCATCAGATGGTCAACACTGAAATCAGATTGATTATATTTTTTACAGCCAAAGTGGAGAAGCTCTATTCAGTCAGCAAAAACAAGACTGGGAGTTGACTGTGGCTCAGATCATGAGCTCCTTATTGCCAAATTCAGACTTAAATTGAAGAAAGTAGGGAAAACCACTAGACCATTCAAGTATGACCTAAATCAAATTTCTTAAGATTATACAGTGAAAGTGAGAAATAGATTTAAGGGACTAGATCTGATAGATAGTGTGCCTGATGAACTATGAACTGAGGTTCGTGGCACTGTACAGGAGATAGGGATCAAGACCATCCCCATGGAAAAGAAATGCAAAAAAGCAAAATGGCTGTCTTGGGAGGCCTTACAAATAGCTGTGAAAAGAAGAGAAGCAAAAAGCAAAGGAGAAAAGGAAAGATATAAGCATCTGAATGCAGAGTTCCAAAGAA
This sequence comes from Tragelaphus eurycerus, assembly GCA_935064755.1. Taxonomy (NCBI): domain Eukaryota; kingdom Metazoa; phylum Chordata; class Mammalia; order Artiodactyla; family Bovidae; genus Tragelaphus; species Tragelaphus eurycerus. Next base: position 3,109,775 of record CAKXYN010000149.1, on the reverse strand, counting down.
TAGCGAAGAGAGATAAGAAAGCCTTTCTCAGTGATCAGTGCAAAGAAATAGACGAAAACAACAGAATGAGAAAGACTAGAGAAGTATTCAAGAAAATTAGAGATACCAAGGGAACATTTCATGGAAAGATGGGCTCGATAAAGGACAGAAATGGTATGGGCCTAACAGAAGCAGAAGATATTAAGAAGAGGTGGCAAGAATACACAGAAGAACTTTGTACAAAAAAGATCTTCATGACCCAGACAATCACGATGGTGTGATCACTGACCTAGAGCCAGACATCCTGGAATGTGAGGTCAAGTGGACCTTAGAAAGCATCACTATGAACAAAGCTAGTGGAGGTGATGGAATTCCAGTTGAGCTATTTCAAATCCTGAAAGATGATGCTGTGAAAGTGCTGCACCCAACATGCCAGCAAATTTGGAAAACTCAGCAATGGTCACAGGACTGGAAAAGGTCAGATTTCATTCCAATCCCAAAGAAAGGCGATGCCAAAGAATGCTCAAAGTACCATGCAATTGCAATCATCTCACACACTAGTAAAGTAATGCTCAAAACTTTCCAAGCCTGGCTTCAGCAATAAGTGAACCTTGAACTTCCTGATGTTCAAGCTGCTTTTAGAAAAGGCAGAGGAACCAGAGATCAAGTTTCCAACATATGCTGGATCAATGAAACAGGAAGAGAATTCCATAAAAACATATATTTCTGCTTTATTGACTGTGCTAAAGCCTTTGACTGTGTGGATGACAATAAACTGTGGAAAATTCTGAAAGAGATGTGAATACCATACCTCTTGAGAATACCTGCCTCTTGAGAAACCTATATGCAGATCAAGAGGCAACAGTTAGAACTGGACATAGAACAACGGACTGGTCCCAAATAGGAAAAGTAGTATGTTAAGGCTGTATATTGTCACCCTGCTTATTTAACTTATATGCAGAGTACATCATGAGAAACGCTGGGCTGGAAGAAGCACAAGCTGGAATCAAGATTTCCGGGAGAAATATCAATAACCTCAGACATGCAGATGACACCACCCTTATGGCAGAAAGTGAAGAGGAACTAAAAAGCCTCTTGATGAAAGTGAAAGTGGAGAGTGAAAAAGGTGGCTTAAAGTTCAACATTCAGAAAACAAAGATCATGGCATCCGGTCCCATCACTACATGGGAAATAGATGGAGAAACAGTGGAAACAGTGTCAGAATTTATTTTTCTGGGCTCCAAAATCCCTGCAGATGGTGACTGCAGCCATGAAATTAAAAGATACTCCTTGGAAGGAAAGTTATGACCAACCTAGATAGCATATTGAAAGCAGAGATATTACTTTGCCAACAAAGTCCATCTAGTCAAGGCTATGGATTTTCCAGTGGTCATGTATGGATGTGAGAGTTGGACTGTGAAGAAAGCTGAGTGCCGAAGAATTCATGCTTTTGAACTGTGGTGTTGGAGAAGACTCTTGAGAGTCCCTTGGACTGCAAGGAGATCCAACCAGTCCATTCTGAAGGAGATCAGCCCTGGGATTTCTTTGGAAGGAATGATGCTAAAGCTGAAACTCCAGTACTTTGGCCACCTCATGTGAAGAGTTGACTCACTGGAAAAGACTCTGTTGCTCAGAGGGATTGTGAGCAGGAGGAGAAGGGGACGCCAGAGGATGAGATGGCTGGATGGCATCACTGACTCAATGGACATGAGTCTGAGTGAACTCCGGGAGTTGGTGATGGACAGGGAGGCCTAGTGTGCTGCAATTCATGGAGTTGCTAAGAGTCGGACATGATTGAGTGACTGAACTGAACTGAACTGGGTCAGGTATTTTATAAAATGTTCCTCACCTTGGATTTGTCTGATGATTTTCCTATTAGCCTGGGACTATGGGACTATGGTTTATTGCGGGGAAGGCAATGGCACCCCACCCCAGTACTTTTGCCTGGAAAATCCCATGGACGGAGGAGCCTGGTAGGCTCCCGTCCATGGGGTCGCTAAGAGTCGAACACGACTGAGTGACTTCACTTTCACTTTTCACTTCATACGTTGGAGAAGGAAATGGCAACCCACTCCAGTGTTCTTGCCTGGAGAATCCCAGGGACAGGGGAGCCTGGTGAGCTTCCGTCTATGGGGTCACACAGAGTCGGACAGGACTGAAATGACTTAGCAGTAGCAGCATGGTTTATTGAGTGGGGTTGAGTGGGAAAGTAGTGTTCCCTTGTGGCTCAGCTAGTGAAGAATCCACCGGCAATGTGTGATATCTGGGTTTGATCCCTGGGTTGGAAGATCCCCTTGAGAAGGGAAAGGCTACTGAATCCAGTATTCTGACCTAGAGATTTCCATGGACAGTATAGTCCATGGGGTCACAGATTTGGACAGGACTGAGCGACTTTCACTTTCACTTCATGGATTTCAGGAGAGGAAGACTGCAGAGGAGGAGTGTCCTTTTCGTCTTGTGATATAATTTACATGCCTTTTTCCTGGTAATGCTAATCTTGACCACTTGGCTGAAGTAGTATTTGTAAGGTTATTCCACTCCCAAGTTACTCTTTTTCTCCCTCTCCATACTGTTATCTTTTTTGCAAGGAACTCACTATGTTAACTCACTCTTAAGGAATAGGGAATTACACTCCACCTGCCTGAGAGCCAAATTACCTATGTCAATTATCTGAAATTCTTCTTCATGGGAAATTGGTCTATTGTCTCACATGTATTCAATCATTTATTTATATCAGTACAGACACTTAAATATTCATTTTATACTTTGGAGTATAACACCATAAGAAGACTTACTTTATTATGTTGTTCAACTTTTTATAGCTTTGGCCATTGGAAGCTCATTCTTGTCTTCTTTGACATAGCCCCATTACTCTACTGTCTAGGGCTTCCCTTGTAGCTCAGTTGGTAAATTATCTGCCTGCAGTGCAGGAGACCTGGGTTCAATCCCTGGGTTGGGAAGATCCCCTGGAGAAGGAAATGGAGACCCACTCCAGTATCCTTGCCTGGAAAATCTCATGGACAGAGGAGCTTGATGGGCTGTAGTCCATGGGGTCCTAAAGAGTTTGGCACAACTGAGCAACTAACACTTACTTACTCTAGGGCTTTCTTAATTTATTTTTTAGTACTTCCTTTTTTGATACAATGAAATCTGCCAGATTCCTCTTCTCTATTTCCTCTTGAGCCCTACAATCAGCAAGTTATCTAAGAAGCCTGGTTCCTTTTATTGGAAAAGAGTATTAGGAACTAAGATCTGTGCTTATTTCTACATCATTGTTTCTTTCAGATTTTGAGAGTATCATTTCTCTTAGACCCTTTCAGCTAACAAGACAAAGAAATATATGTATGTATACTCATGTACCATCTATTAAACTGTTCAGTGCAAGTATGCATGGGTAAGACTATCAAGATTGATAACCTGTAACCCTATGAGAAAAAAACACTATCAAGTAGATTACACTGATTTTATCTTTTGTTTCAGTCTTGCAAGCTACATTCATTTCCAAAGTTACTTAGGTCAGGGGATCTTAGTGAGAGGGCTTCATATATTTGTAATATAATTAGATTGTTTATCAAATTCTGCATACCATTCTTGACATCAAAATGTGTTTTTTTTTTTTTTTTTTAATATACATACACTTATTCACTCTGTGTTCAAGGATCTATGGGTTTTGACAAATATATAGTGCCATGTATTTGCCATAACATCATACAGAATAGTTCCACTGCCCTTAAACATCCCCTATGCCTGGAGAGAAGGAAAGGGCAACCCACTCCAGTATTCTTGCCTGGGAAATCCCAGGGAAAGAGGAGCCTGGTAGGCTACAGTGCACGGGCTCTCATAGAGCCAGACATGAGTTAGTGACTGAGCACAGTCATTTTTAGGAACTGTGTTGGCCACGTCAAGGCTGTATATTGTCACCCTGTTTATTTAACTTATATGCAGAGTACATCATGAGAAATGCTGGACTGGAAGAAACACAAGCTGGAATCAAGATTGCCGGGAGAAATATCAATAACCTCAGATATGCAGATGATACCACCCTTAGGGCAGAAAGTGAAGAGGAACTCAAAAGCCTCTTGATGAAAGTTAAAGTGGAGAGTGAAAAGGTTGGCTTAAAGCTCAACATTCAGAAAACGAAGATCATGGCATCTGGTCCCATCACTACATGGGAAATAGATGGAGAAACAGTGGAAACAGTGTCAGACTTTATTTTTCTGGGCTCCAAAATCACTGCAGATGGTGACTGCAGCCATGAAATTAAAAGACGCTTACTCCTTGAAAGGAAAGCTATGACCAACCTAGATAGCATATTCAAAAGCAGAGACATCACTTTGCCAACAAAGGTTCGCCTAGCCAAGGCTATGGTCTTTCCTGTGGTCATGTATGGATGTGAGAGCTGGACTGTGAAGAAGGCTGAGCGCCGAAGAATTGATGCTTTTGAACTATGGTGTTGGAGAAGACTCTTGAGAGTCCCTTGGACTGCAAGGAGATCCAACCGGTCCATTCTGAAGATCAGCCCTGGGATTTCTTTGCACGGAATGATGCTAAAGCTGAAACTCCAGTATTTTGGCCACCTCATGCGAAGAGTTGACTCATTGGAGAAGACTTTGATGCTGGGAGGGATTGGGGGCAGGAGGAGAAGGGGACAACAGAGGATGAGATGGCTGGATGGCATCACTGACTCGATGGATGTGGGTCTGAGTGACTTCCGAGAGCTAGTGATGGATAGGGAGGCCTGGCGTGCTGCGGTTCATGGGGTCGCAAAGAGTCGGACACGACTGAGTGACTGATCTGATCTGATCTGGCCACAGAAAACACATCAGTGGCTCTTAGTTTGTGGCCTTTTTTTTTTTTTTTTAAATATTCCTTTCCCACTTGGCTCTCTGCTTCACAGGGACACATGCCCAAGGGTCTGTTCTGCTTAGCCCAGTGTCTGGATTTAACAAATGGAGTAATGAAAATAGAAGACAACACCACATTCCCAGTAAAGCATCAAGTTCAGAAAGAATACACTAGCAAGGAGATGGCATTTTGTCACTTCCCACCTCCTTTTTGATTACCCGTTGGAAATGCCCCCATTTCCCTTTAAGCTATACTCCCAGTTGCCCCCAAATGCCTCCTTACCCTCTGCCCTGAAGTCATCACAATGACCACATGGATTCTGGCTGTGGTGGGGCCTTCTGTGATATCACCAAGGGACCAGCCCTTAATGGTCCTCAGTCTCCAGGAGCCAGGGCAGACCAGAGCACCAGGGGCCATTTCCTCTCAGCTCACCATGTGGTCTGTCAAATGGTACCTATGCTTCTTCATAGTTGTGTTACCTGTGTCTACACCTTAATGTTTACTTCTCAGAGAGAGAAAGCTGAAGAACTCCAGGGGAAGGTGCTCTGCAGAGGAAACTTTCTAATTTGGCAGAATCTACCAGAGCATACCCAAGACTGACTTGAGAGCACGTTGCTCTGGCTTTTATTCATTGTGCTGATATACATGACAGTGAAGTTGGCAGGAGAGAGTGGTGAGAGTAATGTGCAGACTGCTCTTGCCCATCACAGAGGTTCATTCGTCTCTCTGAGGAAAAAAAAAAAACAACAACACGGTTCCCCCAGACAAAGACAGTACACTCAATACCTTAACCCTGCTGGAGATGGATCTTGTGAAATTTGTGTTCAGAGTGCAGAATCTGAAACTCGCTATGGCAACTGGTGGTAATCTCAACCCTCTCAATGTCGAGGTTCCTGCAGATGCACCCAATAACATTACAATATACGAGCTCTGGGGCAACAAAGATTCAGATTCAGTGGATTTGTGAGTCAAAGAATGAGAGGAATTGTTGAGCGTTGACATACTTATCCAAACTAATAAAACTGTTTTGAAGCAAAAGAAAAAAAAGCCTCTGGTAATTTTTATTTTCTCTACAGTTTTACCTTTCCCAGAATGTTGTACAATTGGCAGCATGCAATGTATAACCTTTTCCAGACTAGCTTATTTTACTTAATAAAATTCTTTCAGGTTTCATCCATTTCTTTTTGTGATTTGATAGCTCATTTCTTTTTATTCTTGAATAATATTCGGTTACGTTGATGTACCAAAGTTTGTTTATTCAAGTCATCTATTAAAAGGGCAATTTGGTTGCTTCCAATTTCTGTGTTTGTGTGAAAGAGAGAGAGAGAAAGAAAGAAATAGTATGAATTAAGCTGTTATAAAACGCATGTCCATGTTTTGGTATGGACATTAACTGTCAAATCACTTTCTGAACAGTCTTGGAGTGTAATTGATGGATCAAATGGTATAACAATGTTTAGCTCTGTAAGAAATTGCTTCCAAAGTTATTCTACCACTTTTCAATCCCACTAACAATGAATGAGAGTTCTTGTTGTTCCTCATCTTTGCCAGTAACTGGTTTGTCAGATTTTTGTATTTAACCATTCCCATAAGTGTGTAGTGGTATCTCATTGTTTTAATTTCATCAGTCTATTCTAAAATGTTATCTTATTTCCAATTTTCCATTTCAGCATTTCCACTGTGTTTTATTCCCATCAATTCTTCAGGAGCTTTATGTTTAATCTGAGGTTTAAATAGATCTGCTCAGCAAAACTACTGCTGCTGTTTATACCATCGGTGATTATTTTGCTTAATTAGTCCTCTAGTAATTTTTTCATGAAGGACTCATAACTTGAAATAATGTATATTGGAAAGTATTTATTTTTAGTTGAACACACTGAACACATTTTCTTTTCCTGAGTACGGCTTTTTCCACTAATGTTGAGTGCCTCCACACAGAAGTTTAAGTTCAGCATGAACTTCTCCCCTGTTTTTTTTTTTTTTTTTTTTGATTTGTTTAGATTATCTTATATACTTACTAGGTATTAACCAAATCTGTGTCAGTACCAGTAGCAGTTGCAGTTGTATGATTACCCTGAAGTCTTATTATAAGCTTATACGTATTTTATCAGAATCATGACTTTGTTATGCATCTTCTTCATATTTTGAAAACCACATGTGCATTATTCAAGTTTATTAATTGCAGATGCTTATCACATTTTTCAGTACTACCCTTCTTCGGAATTGGGATGAGGATTGACCTTTTGCTGTCCTGTGGCCCCTGCTGGGTCTTCCAGATATGCTGACACATTGAATGCAGCACCACGATGGCACAGTCCCTTTGGGAATCACATAGTTCCACCAGAATTCCATTGCATCCTCTAGCTTTATTAACAGTAGGGCTTCTTAGGCCCTTTTGACTTCCCACTCCAGAATGTCTGGCCCTGGGTGACTGACCATAGCATCATAATAACCCAATTCATCAGGATATGTTTCATACAGTTCTTGATCTCCTGTCTACTAGGTCTCTACAATCGCTGTTTTTTATTGGGCTCATCTACAGCCAAAATGCTCCCTTGATATTTCCAATTTTCATAAACAGATCTCTATTCTTTCTCATTCTGTTGTTTTCTTCTAGTTTTATGCACTGTTCATTGATGAAGGCCTTCTTGTCTCTTGGTCCTCTTCTTTGAAATGCTGCTCTTAGTTGGATATACCTCTCCCTTGGTTTTTGCTTCTCTTATTTCTTCAGCTATCCGAAATTCTCCTGAGATAACACCTTTGTCTTCTTGCTTTTCATTTCCTTTGGGATGGCTTTGTTCACTGCCTCTTGTCCAGTATTGCGGACCTCTGTCTGTAGTTCTTCAGGCATGCTGTTAATTAGATCTAATCCCTTGAGTCTATTTGTTACCTCCACTGCATATTTATGCTATGCTATGCTAAGTCACTTCAGTCGTGTCTGACTCTGTGCAACCCCATAGACTGCAGTCAACCAGGCCTCCCTGTCCCCAGGATTCTCCAGGCAAGAACACTGGAGTGGGTTGCCATTTCCTTCTCCAATGCATGAAAATAAAAGAGAAAGTGAAGTCACTCAGTCGTGTCCGACTCTTAGCGACCCCATGGACTGCAGTCTACCAGGCTCCTCTGTCCGTGGGATTTTCCAGGCAAGAGTACTGGAGTGGGGTGCCATTGCCTTCTCCGACTGCATATTTATAGAGGATTGGATTTCAGTTGCACCTGGCTGTTCCATTGGATTTCCCACTGACTTTACTTTCAGCCTGAGTTTTGCTATCAGAGGCTGATGAGCAGAGCCACAGTCAGCTCCAGGTCTTGTTCTTTTTTCTGACTGTATACAGCTTCTCCATCTTTGGCTATGAGTAATGTAATCAATTTTATTTCAGTATTGCCCATTTGATGATGTCCATGTGTAACCTCATCTCTTGTGCTGTTGACATGGGTATTGGTTATGACAAGTGTATTGCCTTGGCAGAATTCAATTAGCCTTTGCCCGGTTTTCATTTCTTCTCCAAAGCTAATCTTGCCTGTTACTCCAGGTATGTCTTGACTTCCTGCTTTGGCATATCAATTCCCACTGAGAAATACAACATCTGTTTTTGGTGTGAGTTCTAGTAGGTTTTCTAGGTCTTCACAGGACTGATCAGCTTCAGGTTCTTTGCCATCTGTAGCAGGGGCATGAACTTGAATGCTGTGATGTTGAATGGCTTGCCTTGGAAACGATCCGATATCGTTCTGTTATTTTGGAGGTTGCACCCAAGTAGTGCATATTGGGAATTTTTTTTTTTGTAGATTATGAGGGCTCCTCCACTTTTTCTATGGGATTCTTGCCCACAGTAATTGATATAATGGTCATCTGAACTAAATTTATGCATGTTTCCAGTTGAGTTCACTGTTAACCAGGATGTTGATGATTATTCTCAGTGTTGTTGCTGCTGCTGCTGCTAAGTCGCTTCAATCATGTCCGACTCTGTGTGACCCCATAGACGCTTCCCCCCTCCCCCCAGGCTCTCTCTTCCCTGGGATTCTCCAGGCAAGAACACTGGAGTGGGTTACCATTTCCTTCTCCAGTGCATGAAAGTGAAAATGAAGTCCTTCAGTCGTGTCCGACTCTTAGCAACCCCATGGACTGCAGTCTACCAGGCTTCTCTGTCCATGGGATTTTCCAGGAAACAATACTGGAGTGGGATGCCATTGCCTTCTCTGATGTTGGGGGCATATATATTTATAATTGTTATATCTTCTTCTTGGATTGATCCTTTGATCATTATGTAGTGTCCGTCTTTGTCTCTTTTCACAGCCTTTGTTTTAGTCTATTTTATCAGATATGAGTATTGCCACTCCTGCTTTCTTTTGGTCTCTATTTGCATGGAATATCTTTTTCCAGCCCTTCATTTTCAGTCTGTATGTGTCCCCTGTTTTGAGGTGGGTCTCTTGTAGATAACATATATAGGGGTCTTGTTTTTGTATCCATTCAGCCAGTCTCTGTCTTTGGTTGGGGCACTGAATCCATTTATTTTTAAGGTAATTATTGATAAGTATGATCTCATTACCATCTACTTTATTGTTTTGAGTTCGAGTTTATCCACCCTTTCTGTGTTTCCTGTCTAGAGAACCTTTAGCATTTGTTGGAGTACTGGTTTGGTGGTGCTGAACTCTCTCAGCTTTTGCTTGCGTGTAAAGCTTTTGATTTCTCCTTCATATTTGAATGAGACCCTTGCTGGGTACAGTAATCTGAGCTGTAGCTTATTTTCTATCAACACTTTAAGTATGTCCTGCCATTCCCTCCTGGCCTGAAGAGTTTCTATGGAAAGATCAGCTGTTATCCTTATGGGAATCCCCTTGTGTCTTATTTGTTGTTTTTCCCTTGCTGCTTTTAATATTTGTTATTTGTGTTTGATCTTTGTTAATTTGATTAATATGTGTCTTGGGGTGTTTTGCCTTGGGTTTATCCTTTTTGAGACTTTGGGTTTCTTGGACTTGGGTGATTATTTCTTTCCCCATTTAAGGGAAGTTTTCAACTATTATCTCTTCAAGTATTTTTTCATGGTCTTTCTTTTTGTCTTCTTATTCTGGGACTCATATGATTCGAATGCTGGTGTGTTTAACATTGTCCCAGAGGTCTCTGAGACTGTCCTCATTTCTTTTAATTCGCTTTTCTTTTTTCCTCTCTGATTCACTTATTTCTACCATTCTATCTTCTACCTCACTAATCCTATCTTCTGCCTCCGTTATTTTATTATTTGTTGCCTCCAGAGTGTTTTTGATCTCATTTTTTGCATTATTCATTATATAGACACTTTTTAATTTCTTCTAGGTCCTTGTTAAATCCAGGAAGTCCCAATTATTTTTAGTGAATAGAATTGAGGATCCAATACACGAGATCTGTATCTACCCACTATTTCCCAGTTCCTCTCATTGGACATAGTCTGGGAAGTGTAAGTGTGTGTGCATGCCTCTGTGTGTATATCCTCCCTATATAGCTCAGTCTCTGATATCACAAAATGTTGGATTGTCCTCAACATATTTGAATGCCTTTCTCAACATATTCAGGCTCTGACACCAACTTCAGACAGCCCTTTTATAAGCGTATCCCCCTTACCCTGCTTGGGCTTTAATACTTTGCACTGGCACACCTCCATGTGCACATACTCTCCTTGTTACATCCAGTCTCTATTCTGCCCACACAGAGCCGGCCCACCTCCATCCATGGATGCCCTCCTTACCTTGCTTGGCCTTTGACTTTCTACACACATCTGCCTCATCCTTGTGGATTTCTTCTTCTCTGAACTTATGCTTCATGCCTGGCTAGACTCCTGTTTAAGATTCTCTGGACTAACTGACTTTCATGGCAGACTGCTCTGCTCTGTGAACGCCTTTTAATTCCACTTTGGCACTGACTGCCCATGGTACATCCTAGCATGGATATCCTGTTTTCCCTGCTGAAGTACTGACCTCTCATACTACACACCTTTCCCTGCTCTTGTGGATCTTATCACTTCACTGTATTTGAGTTCTGACTCCCCATACTAGGCTAGTCTGACTGTATGGATATGCTGTTCACCACTCCTTAACCTCTAACATCTCACTCTGGCCCATGATGGCTCCATGCCCCACTGTCAGGGATGCCTGTCTGGACTGATCTCACCAAATTGTTTTATGATGAGTTGATCAGCAGAGAGAGAAGGGGAGGGAGAAGACAGTTCTTGAATTGAATTTTGAAGCATAAGTGAGCATTGCCTCAATGATAGTATTGACTCAAAGATAGATAAACCACAATTCAGTTAGGGGACTTACTATGGCATGTAGTAAAAGAATTTTTAAAGTTTATATGTTTTTCAGAAGGTTATTAAATAATGCATCAAAATTTGGTGAAAAAACTCTCTTCACCCAGTGTCAAATGACAACATCTACATTTGTCATATTCTTAATGTGCATGTGTGTCTATTTGCTTGTCTATTTGTCTGTCCATTTGGGCTGCTATAACAAAATATCAGCCACAGAGCTGCTTGTGAACAACATAAATTTATTTCTCACATTTCTGGAGGCTAGAGGTATAAGATAAGGGTAGCAGTAGGGCCAGATGAGGGTCCTTTTCTGGGTTGCAGACTTCTCTCCTATAGGAAGTCTCCTGCATTTGATGAGTTCCATTCTGAGAGTGCGCATGTAAGCCCAATTTGATCGAAAATCCAACAAAGTTAGCATTAGTACCCAACTAACAGAATGACTTGTATACTGTTGTTTTTATACATGCTTCCTGACATCCCGGGCTAGAAATAAAGGTAGTGCACTAATGTACTCTATTCAGTACTGTGCTGTAAAATACAGAAAAGCACAACCACTTGTAGAGGATGCACACATGTGACAATGTCCACCAAACACATGAACTAATTTATGAGATTGGATATGGGAATGCAAGTTCGAATCTTTGAAAGTGGGCAATTTGAAGATTCCTATGTAAGGGACTTACTGTATTCTCACATGGCAAAAAGAGCTAGGGAGCTCTGTGAGTTCTTTTTGGAACAGCATTAATCTCCATTCCTGAGGGGTCCACCCTTATGACCTAAATATCTCCCAAAGGACCCACACTCTAATGCCATCACACTGGACATTAGGTTTATAACATGAATTTTGGGGGTGCCACATTCAGACAAAAGCTGTATGTGTGTGTGTAGTTGAGTTGATTTCTGCTTTCACTTGTTACCTCGTGAACTCTAAGGATAGCCATGTACAAGTACTAGTCGTATAAGAGTACTTCTCTATGTAAGTATGTAGGCTATCCACATGCTTTAAAATCTGGTAAGTACAACCTTCATGCTCATTATTCTTCTTTTTCAGAAACATCCTGCCTCTTATTATGTGTTTATTTTTCCACATATGTTTTATAATTAGCTTATTCCCCACACCAAACATATTAGTATTCTTGGTGGTGAGACCTTATCATAATTATAGAATAATTTGTGGACAATTGATATCTGTATAAAATATTTTCATCTTTCCCGAAAATATATCTTTCCGTTTCATCATGCATTTCATTGCATTCTTCAGGAGCATTTCAGAATTTTCTTCAAATAGCTATTGCATATTTGTTCTTAAATATATTCTCAATATCTCTCTCTAGCTATTATAAATAGGGTCTTCCTTTATAAATGTAATTACTTGTTAGTAACATTCAGAAAGCGAACATCATGGCATCTGGTCCCATCACTACATGGGAAATAGATGGAGAAACAGTGGAAACAGTGTCAGACTTTATTTTTCTGGGCTCCAAAATCACTGCAGATGGTGACTGCAGCCATGAAATTAAAAGACGCTTACTCCTTGGAAGGAAAGTTATGACCAACCTAGATAGCATATTCAAAAGCAGAGACATCACTTTGCCAACAAAGGTTCGCCTAGTCAAGGCTATGGTCTTTCCTGTGGTCATGTATGGATGTGAGAGCTGGACTGTGAAGAAGGCTGAGCGCTGAAGAATTGATGCTTTTGAACTGTGGTGTTGGAGAAGACTCTTGAGAGTCCCTTGGACTGCAAGGAGATCCAACCGGTCCATTCTGAAGGAGATCAGCTCTGGGATTTCTTTGGAAGGAATGATGCTCAAGCTGAAACTCCAGTATTTTGGCCACCTCATGCGAAGTGTTGACTCATTGGAGAAGACTCTGATGCTGGGAGGGATTGGGGGCAGGAGGAGAAGGGGACGACAGAGGATGAGATGGCTGGATGGCATCACTGACTCGATGGATGTGAATCTGAGTGACCTCTGAGAGCTGGTGATGGATACGGAGGCCTGGCGTGCTGCAGTTCATGGGGTCGCAAAGAGTCGGACACGACTGAGCGACTGATCTGATCTGATCTGATCTGATTTAGGAACACTGTTATATATATTATTATTATTTTTGTCCAGCCATCTAGGTCAATTCCTTTAAAATACAGCTTTCCCTGGATATCTGTGGGAGATTGGTTCTAGGACACTCCTGCCAACCATCAGATACTGAAATCCACAGACTTTCAATTCCCTTAAGTAAGTAGAATAGCATTTTATTATTTGCATGTAAACTACACACATCCTCCCATATATTTTAAATCATCTCTAAATTTCTTATGAACCTAACACAACGTGAAAGATATGTAAATTGCTGTCAACACGTGGTAAATTTACAGTTTGACTTTTGGAACGTTCTGGAGTTGTGTTTTTTGTTTTTTTTTTTTTTTAATATATATATTTTTAATCCACATTTGAATGACTCCTTGGGTGTGAAACACATGGATAAGAAAGGCTATCTGTATAGAGTACTTTTCTCTTGAGGTCTCCAGATACACAATTGTGTCATCAGGAAACAATGTTAATGTTGCCTCTATTGCTCTATGATTTGAAAATAAACTTTAGAAAACCTTGGAATGATTTTTGATTTACAAGAATGCAAAGATATTTTCCTTATATCAGAAAGTTCCCAAATATCACCTATATTGTTATAAACTAGAGTGCCTACATTATTTCTAAGATTTTTCCTACTAAGATTTTCTTAATTTTTCCCTAGTATCCTTTTTCTGTTCCAGGAACCCATCCTGGATCCCACATTGCATGTAGTAGCCATGTCTGTCATGTTCTTCTTGGATGTGACAATTTCACATACTTCTCTTATTTTTTATGACCTTGATACTTTTGAGGAATACTATCAGGTACTTTATAAGTTAGTTAAGTCGCTCAGTTGTGTCCAGCTCTTTGCGACCCCGTGGACTGTAGCCCACAAGGCTCCTCCATCCATGGGATTCTCCAGGCAAAAATACTGGAGTGGGTTTCCATTTCCTTCTCCAGGGGATCTTCCTGACCCAGGGATCGAACCCAGGTCTCCCACAATGCAGGCAGACGCTTTAACCTCTGAGCCACTAGGGAATCTATAAAATGTTGCCCAATTTGGATTTGTCTGATGATTTTCCTATTAGCTTGAAACTGCGGATTTTGGGGGGAGGTTCCCTTGTGGCTTATCTGGTAAAGAATCCACCTGCAATGAAGGAGAACTGGGTTCTATCCCTGGGTTGGAAGATCCCTAGAGAAGGGAAAGGCTACCCACTCCAGTATTCTGGCCTAGAGAATTCCATGGACAGTATACTCCATGGTGTTTTGAAGAGTCGGACATGACTGAACAACTTTCACTTTCACTGTCACTTCATGGATTTGGGGGGAAGAAGACTACAGAGGTGGAATGTCCTTTTAATCATGTGATACAATCAACAAGCCTTATCACTGGTAATGCTGATCTTTACCACCTGGCTGAAGTAGTGTTTGTCAGGTTATTCCACTGTCAAGTTACTCTTTTTCTCCCTCTCCATATTGTTGTATTCTTTGGAAGGAAGTCACTACGTGTAACTCACTCTTCAGGAACAGAAATGTACACTCCACCTCCCTGAGAGCAGAATTACCTATGTCAACTATCTGAAATTCTTCTGCGTGGGAAATTGGTCTATTGTCTCATATGTATTCAATCAGTTATTTATATCAGTAAATATAATAGATATTCATTTTATACTTTGGGGTATAATCCCAAAAGATGACTTACTTAATTTATTATATTGCTCATCTTGTTACAGGTTTGGCCATTGGAAGCTCATTCCTGTCTTCTTTGACACAACCCTCATTACTCTGGGCATTTTTGTTTTAATTATATTTTTAGCATTTTGATAGAATAATTTCCCCCAGACTCCTCTTCTGTATTTCCTCCCTGAACCCTACAATCACTAATTTCTCCAAGAAGCCTTGTTCCTTTTATGGAAATTAGTATTGGGGACCAAGATCTGTGCTTATTTCTTTCATTATTTGGAAGTATGATTTCTCTTAGACCATTTCAGCTAACCAGACAAACAAATATATGTATGTATGAATATTCATATGCCATCTATGAAACTGTTCAATTCAACTATGCACGTGTAACAGTATCAGGATTGTTAACCTATACTTCTATGAGAAAAAACACTACCAACTTGATTTCAGTGGTTTTATCTTTTGCTTTCAGTCTTGCAAAATCTATTCATTTCCAAAGTTACTCAGTTCAGCGGATCTTAGTGAGATGGTTTCATACGTTTTTTGATTGGTCAAATTCTGCATCATTCTTGATGTCAAAAAGTTTTTTTTTTTTTTTAATATGCATACATTGATTCACTTTTTGTGCTGTAAGATTCTATGGGTTTTGAAAAATATATTTTGCCATGTATTTACCATAACATCACACAGAATAGGTTCACTGCCCTAAAACATCCCCTATGCCTGGAGAAGGAAATGGCAACCCACTCCAGGATTCTTGCCTGGAGAATCCCGCGACCGGGGAGCCTTGTGGGCTGCCATCTAAGGGGTTGCAAGGAGTCAGACAGGACTGAAGTGACTTAGCAGCAGCAGCAGCAGCAGCAGTCCACATAAAGCATATCAGAGGCTCCTAGTTTCTGACCTCTGCTTTAATACCTTTCTTTCTCACTCAGCTTCCTGCTCCACAGGAACACATGCCCAGGGCTCTGCTCTGCTCAGCCCCGGGTCTGGATTCAACAAATGGAATAATGAGAATAGAAGACGGATCCACACTTCCAGTAGAACATCAGGTTCAGAAAGAATACACTGGTAAGGAGATGGCATTTTGTCACTCGCCACCTCTTTTTCGATATCCCGTGGAAAATGTTCCCATTTCCCTTTAAGCCCTACTTCCAGTTGGCCCTGAAAACCTCCTTTCACAATGACCACATGGGTCCTTTATGACATCACCAAGGGCCCAGCTCTGCCTGGTCCTCAGTCTCCAGGTGCCAGGGCAGACCAGAGCACCAGGAGCCATTTCCTCTTGGCTCAGGGGAGCTCCAGGGTAAGGTCCTCTGTGGAGGACACCTTCTAATTTGGCAGAATCTACCAGAGCATTCCAAAGACTGGTTTGAGGTCACGTTGTTCCGACTTTTTTTCATTGTGCTGATGTATGTGACAGTGAAGTTGGCAGGACAGAGTGCTGAGAGTAATGTGCAGACTCCTCCTGCCCGTTAGGGTGGTTCATTTGGCTCTCTGGGAAAGAAAAAGAAAAAAGGCTTCCCCAGAAAAATACTATATGTTTGACACCTTAATCCTGCTCGAGATGGACCTTGTGAAATGTGTGTCCAGGGTGTGGAATCTGAAACTACTAACCGGTGCTAACCCCAACCCTGCCAATGCCGAGGTTCCTGCAGACGCACAGAGTAACATTACAGTATATGAGCTCTGGGGCAATGAAGACTCCAGTTGAGTGGATTTGTGTGTCAGTGTAGGAGAGGAATTATTGAAAGTTGACATCCTGTATCCAGACTAATAGAACTATTGTGATGCAATAGAAAAAAGCCTCTGGTACTTTTTATTTGCTCTGCAGTTTTACCTTTCCCAGAATGTACAATTGGCTTCACACAGTGTATAACCTATTCCAGACTAGCTTACTTTACTTAATAACATTCATTCAGGTTTCACCCATTTCTTTTTGTGATTTGATAGCTTGTTTCCTTTTATTCTTGAATAATATTCCGTTATGTCGATGTACCATTGTTTGTTTATCCATATATCTATTAAAGGACACTTTGCTTGCTTCTGATTTGTGTATGTGTGTGAAAGAGAGAGAAAGAGTGTATGAATTAAGCTGTTATAAAACTCATGCTCATGTTTTTATGTGGGCATTAGCTATCAAATCATTTGGTGAACTAACTAGGAGGGTGATTGTTAGATCTTGTGATATGACAATATTTAGTTCTGTAAGAGTTTGCTTCCAAAGTGACTACCATTTTGTAATCCCACTAACAAATGAGAGTTCTTATTGTCCCTCATCTTTGCTGGTAAATGCTTTGTCAGATTTTTGTATTTGACCTTTCCGATAAGTGTGTAGTAGTATCTCATTCCTCTAATTTCACTAGTCTACTATAAAAGGTGATATTACTTCCACTGGAACATTTCCATTGTTTTTTATTACCATCAAGTCTTCAGATGTTTTACCGTTTATCTGAAGTTTAAATATATCTTCTGCTCAGCAAAATATCTGCTGCTGTTTATGCCATCAGTGCTTACTTTGCTTAATTAGTCCTCCAATAATATTTTCATGAATGTCTCATAACTAGAAATCATGTAGATTGGAAAAATTTTATTTTTAATTGAGCAACACGGACATTTTCTTTTCCTGAGTATTGCCTTGTCCACTATTGTTTAGTGGCTCTACACAAAAGTTTAAGTTCAGCATGAGCTTCTCCCCATTATTTACTTTTTTTTATCTTATATACTTACTAGATGTTAACTAAATAGATATCAATACCAGTTGCAGATGTAGTGACACATTTATCATGAAGTTTTATTACAACCATTTATATATTTTATCAGAACCTTGACTTTATTATGTTTCTTCTTCATATTGTTTTAAAAAATTACATGCTCATTATTCAAGTTTTGAATCGTCTGTGCCTCTTCTCCACTGAGATTCCAATGAATCCATTTATATAATGTTAGAAAGACAGAACAATCATAAAATATGTTGGTATAGTTATTGAAGAAAATATATTTCAAAAAGAACAGTAACTAAATTATTTGCTATTTGCTAGAAAAATTAATTTTCTCTCGGGATATTTTGTAATTATGCAAGTTCAAATGCTCTTGCCTATAGTCTATAAGCAGGGAAGATAAATTAGCAAGCACCTCAGTCAAACATCAACTTATAGAAAATCTAATGTTCGGTTTTAACTAGTTTAACTTAAAGTTTTCAATGTAGTTCAGTTATCAACATTCTTGTTTTTCCTGTGAGTAAAGAGAATATGCTAGTTCTCTTTGAGGGGAAACTATTTTACTCAATACTTTCCTATGCTTTTGATTTTCAAGAGAAGAGAAAACTTGAGAAACTTGTGTTCGAATGCCTGGTATTGTGTCTAAGGAATATTTTACTAATTAATGTTACCATTAGTAAAATGTACATTGTGATTACTTCCCATGCTGATTTAAAGTGCCTTATGATAAAAGACATATATCAATCAAGTATGTTTGGCATTGACATATACACACTGCTCTATTTAAAATGGATAACCAAAAAAACTCTATAGCACAGGGAACTCTGCTGAACACTCTGTAAGAACCTAAATGGGAAAAGAATTTGAAAAGTAATATATACAATTCAATCATTTTGCTGTACACTGGAAGCTAACACAACATTGCTAACCAATTACACTCCAATATAAAATAAAGCATTAAAAAAAGAAAATAAACTTTTGCAGAAGACAAAAATAATGATATAATCTAAACAACATTGTTCAGTTCAGTTGCTCAGTCATTTCTGACTCTTTGCATCCCCATGAACTGCAGCATGCCAGGCCTCCCTGTCCATGACCATTGCCCAGAGTTTACTCAAACCTATGTCCATTGAGTCGGTGATGCCATTGAACCATCTCATCCTCTGTCGTGCCCTTCTCATCCCACTTCCAATCTTTCCCTACATCAAGGTCTTTTCAAATGAGTCAGCTTTTCGCATCACATGGCCAAAGTATTGATGCTGCAGCTTCAGCATCAGTCCTTCCAATGAATATTCAGGACTGTTTCTTTTAGGATGGATGGCTGAGTTCTTTTAGCTGCCCAAGGGACTCTGAGGAGTCTTCTCCAACAGCAAAGTTCAAACACCAATTCTGTGGTGCTCAGCTTTCTTTATAGTCCAACTCTCACATCCATTCATAACTACTGGAAAAAACATAGCTATGAATAGACAGAACTTTGTTGGCAAAGGAATGTCTCTGCATTTTAATATGCTGTCTACGTTGGTCAAACTTTTCTTCCAAGGAGCAAGCATTTTTAATTTCATGGCTGAAGTCACCATCTGCCGTGATTTTACACCCCAAAACATAAAGTCTATCACTGTTTCCCCATCTATTTGCCATGAAGTGATGGGACCAGGTGACTTGATCTAAATTTTTTGAATGTTGAGTTTTAAGTCAACTTTTTCACTCTGCTCTTTCAATTTCATCAAGAGGCTCTTTAGTTCTTCGCTTTCTGTCATAGGTGTGGTGTCATCTGCATATCTGAGGTTACTGATATTTCTCCAGGCAATCTTGATTCCAGGTTGTGCTTCCTCCAGGCCAGCATTTCTCATGATGTACTCTGGATATAAGTTAAATAAGCAGGGTGACAATATACAGCCTTGATGTACTCCTTTTCTTATTTGGAACCAGTCTGTTGTTCCATGTCCAGTTCTAACTGTTGCATCCTGACCTGCATACGAGGGCAGCATTTGCAGATGGGAGTCCAAGCCAAAGCCCAGTGCAGATGGAAGGTCTCAGTACATGAGGAGGGGAGAAACTGGATGTAAGCTTGTGTTCCTTGTAGGAGGCAGGGAAGATTCAGCACAACCCTGGCCAGGTAGTGGGGGAGGGGGGGGTTTGCACAGGGCCACAAGGACCCTGTGACTGGTGCATTATTAGGATATGTCTCTGTGTCTCCCCATCACACACCCAGCTCATTACTGGATATATGGAATGTAACCTTCTCATTCCCTGGGAGGTGGTGCTGAAAGTCACAAAGGTGAGCCTCCAAGCAGGTGCAGAGAAACCTCACATTCACCAATTTGTATGAGGATCCACCACAAATGCAGAGATCCCTGCCTCTCTTTCCCCCATTAAAGCATTCATTGGCACTGAGGTCAGCAGGAGGGCAGTCTGGACAGAACAGGTTGTGAGGGACCCTGTGTACAGCATGAGCCTCCCCATGATGGGAACATGTCCCTGTGTTGATGGGCAGAGGGCCCTGATATGTGTCAAGGCAGCATGACTGAGGCCCAGGCCATGGGCAACTGAGTCATTCCAGAGGCAGTCCCCGGAGAGAGGCCTCTTTTATCCTGTAGAGACAGGTACATCATCCTGTACATATGCTGGGGGCCCATAGGTGGGTGCTAACTAAGTAGGGACACTTTGCATCCAGAAATAGTCTCTCTGCTCCTGTCTAATGATCTAGCTTTGTCTTTCTCCCTGACAACTCCTTTCCTGTTACATCATCCCTCTTTGCCTTTGCAAGACTGAATGTGATCTTACTCACACCATGAGGGTCCTTGTTCTGTCTCTCCTGAGGGTATCATCAATTGACATGAATGTTTACTGGGAGCAGTATCAAGATTTCCCTTGAGACTGGGGGATTCAAGGAAAGGCACATTCAGCTTCAGATGGCCTGTGGTTTTCTTGGGGTGAACCAGGTGTTCCTCAGCAATCATTGTGTGATCTGGGCCTCTGAAGGAAGCATGGGGACTTCTCTTGTAAGAAACCTCCTGGGGCTCAAGTCAAAGTCCTTCCCATGGCCAGTAGGCCCTATGGGATCTGCACCTCATTACTTCTCTCATCTGATCTCCTGGATCTCCCTCCATCACGCTGTGACAGTCACATAGGCCTCCTCACTGTTTTCACACACACGACACTGTATTCTACTCTCCAATTTGTCAACTGGCCATTATCTCTGTCTGGGGTACTTTTCTCCCACATAGGCATTTCCTCTGCTGCTGCTGCTGCTGCTAAGTCGCTTCAGTCGTGTCCGACTCTGTGCGACCCCATAGATGGAAGCTCACCAGGCTCCCCCGTCCCTGGGATTCTCCAGGCAAGAATACTGGAGTGGGTTGCCATTTCCTTCTCCAATGCATGAAAGTGAAAAGGGAAAGTGAAGTTGCTCAGTCATGTCCGACTCTTAGCGACTCCATGGACTGGAGCCTACCAGGCTCCTCCGTCCATGGGAGTTTCCAGGCAAAAGTACTGGGGTGGGGTGCCATTGCCTTCCCCGAGGCATCTCCTCTAGGCTTTTGCTTAAATGTCACAATCTTAGAAAGAACTTCCCTGACCACTCTTTCTAGACATGATCTCCTCTCTCTATTTCACTGTCCTGATTTAATTTTAATCATGGCAGTTACAAACATCTGAAAAATTACTTAGAGTTTGGGGCTGCATGATCATCACAGAATGTACATTGCATGAGGGCAAGGTTGATTTTCTCCTTCCTAACACTCATAGTTGTGATTCACACATACTGTGGAAACAATGAATGAATGACAGAATGAATAAATTTAAACTTGTTGAGAGAGGCACAGCTAGACAGTCTGAGGATTCTGTTAGGGAACATATTCAGGGATGACAAGATGATGACAAAGCTGTGGTCTTTATCTAACCTACAGGGTGTTCTTTGGTCCTCTTAGAGATGACCCTTTTCTTAACGGAATGGAAAGTCCTGTTGTCATTCGCAGTCAGCGACAGAGGCTGTCCCCACGCCAGGCCTTCAGATCCCATTCTCGGAAGCCTTCTCTCTCCTGCCAGTTGGGTGACTGTGGCTGGTTTTCCCCATGAGACCTATTCTGTATTAAAAAGGAAAGCACAAACAAGCACCAATGCCACTACCCAGCACAGAGAAAATTCTTTGAATGCTTCCTGTTACTATAGTGGCCACCACGGAGAAGTAATCTTCTATTTATTAAGACTTTTTCTGAGTCCAAGAGTGTGGCAATCTGTGAGGTTTCTATCCTGACTGTCTTTCCACCCTTTGCATAACATCCTGGGATGGTAGGGGCACATAGTTCTGTTGTTTTCCAATCTCACCATCAAGGGGCGCTGGAGATGAAACAGTTCTGTCTTGAGATATACCGCTGAGGGGTAGCGGTAGGACCGCCCACTCTGGAAGGTACCATTGGGAGAGTGCGTGTGACAACACAAAGTGTGCCCTGACTCCATGTCGGGCACCGACCACAGTTCCCAGCGGAAGCACTCATGGCGCCACAAGGTCCGACCGCATTCGCTCCTCCACGTCTTACTGACGCATTTGAATTCAAGTGGACACCGATATTAAGCTGCAACTTTCTCTGTCTCTTTTTCACCTCCACCCCTTCGTTTCTACATGGTCTCAACCAACTTGGGGATTGCTACAGAAAGGGAGATTGGCTGCTTTGAGGGTACAGCGACCAGGAGATTGCCGGATTTAGCTCTTCCAGGGCTCGGGGAAGTCCGGCTACTCCTGCCCTCCTTCCTCTCCTGCTCAGTCCCATTGGCTGCCTGTCTTAGACAGGCACTGAGGTCGCGGAGCTGAAACTCTGGGCAAGGCGTGTGTATACCAGTGCGCCTGCGTTCGCAATTTTTCTCCGAGTTTTACCGCTTTTCCGGAAAGAGTTTGAGCATTACTTTACTAGCGTGTGAGATGAGTGCAATTGTTCGGTAGTTTGAGCACTCCTTGGCATTGCCTTTCTTTGGGATTGGGATGAAAACTGACCTTTTCCAGTCCCATGGCCACTGCTGAGTTTTCCAAATTTGCTGGCATATTGAGTGTAGCACTTTCACAGCATCATCATTCAGGACTTGGAGTAGTTCCACTGGAATTCCATCACCTCCACTAGCTTTGTTCGTAGTGATGCTTTCTAAGGCCCATTTGACTTCACATTCCAAGATGTCTGGCTCTAGGTCAGTGATCACATCATCATGATTGTCTAGGTCTTGAAGCTCTTTTTTGTACAGTTCTTCTGTGTATTCTTGCCACTTCTTCTTAATATCTTCTGCTTCTGTTAGGTCCACACCATCTCTGTCCTTTATCGTGCCCATCTTTGCGTGAAATGTTCCTTTGGTATCTCTGATTTTCTTGAAGAGATCCTAGTCTTTCCCATTCTGTTGTTTTCCTCTATTTCTTTGCATTGATCACTGAAGAAGGCTTTCTTATCTCTTCTTGCTATTCTTTGGAACTCTGCATTTAGATGTTTATATCTTTCCTTTTCTCCTTTGCTTTTCGCTTCTCTTCTTTTCACAGCTATTTGTAAGGCCTCCCCAGACAGCCATTTTGCTTTTTTGCATGTCTTTTCCATGGGGATGGTCTTGATCCCTGTCTCCTGTACAATGTCACGAACCTCATTCCATAGTTCATCAGGCACTCTATCTATCAGATCTAGGCCCTTAAATCTATTTCTCACTTCCACTGTATAATCATAAGGGATTTGATTTAGGTCATACCTGAATGGTCTAGTAGTTTTCCCTACTTTCTTCAATTTCAGTCTGAATTTGGCAATAAGGAGTTCATGGTCCGAGCCACAGTCAGCTCCTGGTCTTGTTTTTGCTGATTGTATAGAGCTTCTCCATCTTTGGCTGCAAAGAATATAATCGATCTGATTTCGGTGTTGACCATCTGGTGATGTCCATGTATAGAGTCTTCTCTTGTGTTGTTGGAAGAGGGTATTTGCTATGACCAGTGCATTTTCTTGGCAAAACTCTATTAGTCTTTGCCCTGCTTCATTCCGTATTCCAAGGCCAAATTTGCCTGTACTCCAGGTGTTTCTTGACTTCCTACTTTTGCAGAAAGAGTTGAATAGCTTCTTTGGTTAGTGGTGAGGTTTGGCACAGTCAGCGGCTGTGCAGAGTGACGCTGTTTCAGTCTTATTTAGCTCTCACTCAGTCTGGAACATACGGCAGGGTGCGGTAAGTCGCACTGCTGCTTCTGCTGCTAATAAGTCACTTCAGTCGTGTCCGACTCTGTGCGATCCCATAGACGGCAGCCCACCAGGCTTCACCGACCCTGGGATTCTCCTGGCAAGAGTACTGGAGTGGGTTGGGGAAGTCGCACAGATCCATGCAATTCATGACCAGGGAGAGGTCTCTGGGCTTGTTTCGTGCCTCTCCCTGGAGAGTACCTGTGTCAGTGAGCTTGGGGTTGTTATGGCTACGTGTGCCATCACAGATGCTGTTTTGGGTGCATTTGATCTCTCTGAGCCAGTGGCCAGGATCGTTGGTGATGGGATATTTTATCTGAGTGGATTTTGCGAGCTATAGTCCAAAGCCTCTAGGATGTATGTAACTGTATACTGTGATGTGCATTTTTGGAGCTTTTGGACATTTGAGTCCCTGGGTTTGAGATCTCTGTGTAGGCGTCTGTGCCCCCAGAGTGTGAGATCTCTGACCTTTTGATTCTGGGTCCCAAGTTGTGATGTCTCTGAGCTGCTTTGAGGAGGGGTTTGTCTTAAGGTGTAAACTACCAGCTGATTGGTGTCTGTGCACAGGGTGCAGGTTTTCCATTTGTCTGGGAACTTTAACTTCAGGTTGTATGATGTTCTTGAGTTACTCAACCTTCTGTATTTCTGTTAAGGGTTTCAGTATCAGGTTAGTAAGTGTCTGGAGTGGTTGAAAGTCAGTCTCTGTGATGTGAAGTATGTGTGCAATTCTCATTTGTTTCTGTCTTGAAGATCTTGGTCTGTTTGGACTCTCTTTGTCACAATGTGTTTGGTCTCTGTCATGTTTGAGGGTCTGAGACTCGAGTCGTGAGCTCTCTGTGCAGAAACTCAGTGACCTGTTGGTGTCTCTGGGTATCTACCTGAGCTGTTTGGAGTCGTTGTGTTAGAAGTAAAGCCTCTGTCATACTTGGCTTGAGGTCTCTATTCAGGAACTGAGGATTTGGAAGCTGGCAGATATGATTCCGAAGCCTGGAACCTGACATGCCGATTGTGTATTGATCATGTCACTCATCTCCTGTAATCTCAGCATGTATCATAATGAATACAGTGGGGCCAGTGTCTATCTTGGAGGGTACCTGTGCATGTTAGCAAAGTGTGTAAACGGCCTGGCTCCAGACTGTCCTTCAGGAAATGTTTTCTGAGCACCTGCCATATACCAGAGCCCTAATTCGAGGAGTTTGTGACAGGACAAAGTGGACCAAATCTCTCATTTCATAGACACGATTGTCAGTAATTAAATCAAGGTTGGCAGGCACTATGAAAAAATCTGATGCTAGATCAGAGGAAAGGGTGTGTGTAGGTATGATGTTATTATTTTATCCAAGATAATGAGGGAAAGTCTCCCTGAAAGACGGCAATTAAGCAGAGATCTGGAGCAAGTGAGGGAGCAGGCTGTGGGCTTACCTAAGGGAAGAGCATTCCAGGAAGAAGGAACAATAAATGCAACAGTCCTAGCAGGGAAACCTACTTGACATGCTTCTCAATGTCAAAGAGTCCTGTGATGCTCTGGGTTTGGCATGTTTCATTTGGTTTAGCACTCATTAAAAGGATCTTGTGCTGCTATTTCTGTTTTCCCCACAATTTGTGGTCATCTGCATTTCACAGATGAAGGACTCAAGGCTCCAACGTGTGCCCTGCAACTCCTCTCCTAGCTATACCTGAAATTAGGAGTGAAAACTTCTGGTCCATGATGAAAGACAGAGAGCTTGAATATACCAGCTTCAGGGATGATAGCACCCATGCTGAATGTCAGTCAACCAGCGGATATCAGTTATAATGTGGGAATTGTGCCTCATAATATTGCTACTCTTGATGGAGGGCAGGACTTAAGAAGGTGAAAGCAACTGAGGCAAAGGAGGGAGGCAGGAAGGGAAGCTGGAGGACAATGAGAAAATAAAAACCAATGGCTTCAGCAGGTTGCTTGGATTTGCCCCATTTTATCTTGTGTAACTGATTGTATTAGGATATAGTCGCCTTTTCCCTGTCCCTACCCATTTTTCCCTCCTTTTCTCTTTTGTGTCAGGGATACCACCTGGGCCTGGAGATTTCTGTAAATTTTTCAACTACAAGCTCAGTTTTTCAATAGATTATCTATTTCTTTTTTGGCTGAACTTAGTTATTTAGTTCCTTTCACCGAACTTGCCAGATGTCATTATGTAGAATCATTCACAGAATCCTTTTAATTTATGTGGGATCTTAAATCTACTTTACTCCCGATATTGGTAAGTGTTTTCTTTAGTTATCTTGCTTTCTTTGTTGTAGAAGAAATTTAAGTAGAAGTTTATGAATTTGTATTGATCTTTTGAAAGAGCCAGCTTTGAGTTTTGTTGATCATCTCTATTTTTTTTCCTCATATCTGTTCTGTTCGCTATTTCCCTTATTTTGCTGACCGTCTCAGTATTAAAGGGGTTTAATAAAGTCCCTGACAGTTTCCCAAGCATAGTGAAAATGACAGGTTCTAGGGCACTATTGTAGCTGCGCTAAGTGAGATTCACTGAGTGTGGATCATGAAATCTGCATTTTTTTTTTTTTTTTTTTTTTTTAGAATTCCTCAGTTATGATTGACAGGGACAACTTGTCTAGGGACTGCCAGAGCAGAGGAATGGTCTTATTTTGCCTTCTGCCAGGCTCTGTCTCCATTGGGAACATGTGTAGGTGACAGGGGTTTGCTGCCTTCTCTGATGCACAAGCCCATGATCTCCAGTCTAGGAGACTCACTGACATGCTGTCTACTCTTCTGAGGAGGCTTTCAGACCATAGTTTCTACAAAACATCTTGATTCCAGTCTTGCCATGCCTGTATCTGAAAGATTTCTGAAGAAATCAGATTTCTATTTAGTGTGCTTTTCCATGATGTAAGATCAATTTGTGTTATGTGGTAGCTTTTATTCGACATATTTTGCCATAGCTATTGGATCTTACCCTTGACTGTAAATGCACAACACACTGAGTTTTCCACAATGCCTCCAGACCGCTGGCGCCCTTACTGCTGGGCAACACTGACCAAGTTATGTAGCATCTCTTTGCCTCAATTCCTCCATTAGCCACATAAAAGCACTAGCTTGGAATAAATTTAACTACTTCATTGGGCACTGTAGAACACTGACCATGTTAACCCATGGGAAATTATCAGAACCGTATGTGCCGTATAGTACATTCCCAGTCCATTTTAGCTGTTGTGATTACTGTAGTTAATATTATTGCTGTTCCACATTTCCCTGGATAATGTTCCAGGGACACAGTGTCACTTGCAGTAGCACTTCAGTCCTTCAGGGCCTCAAGAACAGAGTGTATGAGAAGTGGGGGAAGGATTTTTTTTTTTTTTTTCAGCATAATGAGTAGTCGCCTCATCTTATGGGAATATTATGAAGCCTAAATGCAACACTGAGGTTTCATCATGTGCTCATATGGAGAAGTTTAATGCATATTATCTATGAAATTACAAGTCCAATAACCCCTTTCAAATGATCTGTATAATGAGAGGAAATAAGTGGTCACTGGACCGTTATAGAACATGAGTATATAAAGTTTTATAAAGCTTATAAAGTGAAATTTAAAGGCTGAGATCCATCATCACATAGTTTTTTTTTTAATTTTTTTATCAAGTCTAATTCTCGTGTATCAAATTCTTAAAATCTGAATCTGATGAAGATATGAAAATGTTAATAGTCAGACTTTCATCAGTAATGCTTTATTTCTCGTGTAGTTGTCACACTGCCAATTTTGGGGTGTTTTTTATTTCTTCTGCTAGTATTCATGATTTTTAATCCAAGGGTGATGGTATGGACATTTTCTGAAGTAAATCATGAGGAGATTGTCAGCCATGTTTTTGGATGGAGAGTCTGAGGATGGGGCACAGGTGAGAGACAGCAGAGTCGGGGTGGTAGGGGAAAAGGGTGGGGACAGGAACAGGGGCGTGTGAATACAAGCAGAAAAGGAAGTGAAGAGAGGCAAGAAGATAAGCTCACCCTTCTGAACCGTGGTTAGCTCTCCATATGTACATGTACAATAAAGTCTTTGAGTACTCATCACAACACTATGAGGTAAGCATTTCAGTAGCTGAGGACACAGAAACACGTAGCAGTTAACAGGTGAATGAATTTGCCCAAAGTCACCTCCCTGGCAAGAACTGAGTCAGATTGGTGCCCAGGCCAGAGAGGAAAAGAGACGTGTTGTATCTGACCCCCAGTCTGGAATACATTGCAGTGTCTAGTGTACTCTCGGAGAAGGCACTGGCACCCCACTCCAGTACTTTGCCTGGAAAATCCCATGGGCAGGGGAGCCTGGTGGGCTGCAGTCCGTGGGGTCACTAGGAGTCGGACACGACTGAGCGACTTCACTTTCACTTTTCACTTTCATGCATTGGAGAAGGAAATGGCAACCCACTGCAGTGTTCTTGCCTGGAGAATCCGAGGGACGGGGAGCCTGGTGGCTGCCATCTATGGGGTCTCACACAGGCGGACACGACTGAAGTGACTTAGCAGCAGCAGCAGCAGTGTACTCTGGATCAAAAGGCAGATCAACATGTCCGTCAGCAGGGACCTTTACTGTGTATGGATCTGTGTATTGATTGAACACAGTGTCTCCTAAGTGCATGAAAGAACATAGGGTATCATGTCAGCATGCACACATCACAGAGAACAGTTCCTGGTCCAAATAACAGATACAGTATCATGAAGACATTAACTCCCCTGTCTCATACTTTTTAAAAATGAAGAGAACAGAACCTGGAAGGCAACAGACCACATATTAAGGTTTTTATTTTTTTCTCTTAAGTGTGACATTCTAGATAATTTCCAAATCACCTTTGTTTAGCTTTTCAAAAATATTTATTTTTTCATTGATTGATTATTATTTACAGTATTGGTTTGATTTCTGTCATACATCAACCTGAATTAACCATAGTTGTAGATGTACATATGCCTCCTCCCTCTTGAATCCCACTTCCCATTCATTCCCACACCTCTAGGTTATTACAGAGCCCCAATTTGAGTTCCCTGAGTCATACGACAAATTCCCATTGGCTATCTATTTACATATGTTAATGTATATGCATCCATGCTACAGTCTCCATTTATCTCACCCATTCCCTCTTTTCCCCTACCGTTGTGCATAAGTCTGTTCTCTTTGTCTGCGTCTCCATTGCTGCTCTGCGAACAGGTTTTCAGTACCATCCTTCTAGATTCCATATATATGCATTAATACACGGTATTTGTTTTTCTCATTCTAACTTACTTCACTCTGTATAGTACGCTCTGGGTTCATCCACCTCCTTAGAACTGACTCAGATGCATTCCTTTTTTTCTATGGCCGAGTAGCATTCCATTGTATATATGCACTACAGCTTCTTTATCCATTTCTTTGTCGATGGACATTTAGCTTGCTTCCATGTCTTGGTTAGTGTAAATAGTGCTGCAGTGAACACTGTGGTATGTGTGTCTTTTCGGCTTTGGTTTTTGAAGGATATATGCCTAATAGTGGGATTGCTGGGTCACAATGTGGTTTTACCTTCATGCCTTGGAGAAGAAAATGGGAACCCACTACAGTGTTCTTGCCTGGGGAATCCTGGGGACGGTGGAGCCTGGTGGGCTGGCATCTAGGGGGTCGCACAGAGTCGGACATGACTGAAGTGACTCAGTACTAGCAGAAGCAGCATGGTGTTTTGTTTTGTTTTTTTTCCTAGTTTTTAAGGAATCACCACACTGTCTTCCACAGTGGCTGTATCAATTTACATTCCTGCCAGCAGTGTAGGAGGTGTAATGTAGGAGGGTTCCCTTTCCTCCACACCCTCTCCAGCACTTGTTGCTTGTGGATTTTTTTGATGATGCTCATTCTGTCTGGTGTGAGGTGACATCACATTGTAGTTTTGATTTGCATTTCTCTAATAATGACCTTCCCGGGTGCCTTAGATGGCAGAGAGTCTTCCTGCAGTGTGGGAAACCTGGGTTCAATCTCTGGGTCAGGAAGATTGCCTGGAGAAGGAAAGGGCAACCCACACCAGTATGCTTGCCTGGAAAATTCCATGGACAGAGGAAACTGACAGGCTACATTCCATGGGTTTGCAAAGTGTTGGACACAACTGACCGACTAACATTCTAATAATGGGTGATGGCAAAAATCTCTTCATGTGTATATTAGCCATCTCTATGTCTTCTTTGGATAAATATCTGTTTAGGACTTTTGCCCACTTTTTCACTGGGTCGTTTGTTTCTCTGGTATTGACTTGTATGAGCTATTTGTATGTTTTGGAAATTAATACTTTGTAAGTTGTTTCATTTGCTATTACTATCTCCCATTCTGAGGGTGGTCTTTTCACCATGTTTATGCCTGGAAAATCCCATGGATGGAGGAGCCTGGTGGGCTGCAGTCCATGGGGTTGCTAAGAGTCAGACACAACTGAGTAACTTCACTTTCAATTTTCACTTTCATGCATTGGAGAAGGAAATTGCAACCCACTCCAGTGGTCTTGCCTGGAGAATCCCAGGGACTGGGGAGCCTGGTGGGCTGCCATCTATGGGGTCGTATAGAGTTGGACACGACTGAAGCAACTTACCACCAGCAGCAGCAGTTTCCTTTGCTATGCAAAAATTTTAAAATTTTATTAGCACCCACTTTTTTATTTTTGTTTTTATTTCCTATATTCTAGGAGGTTTGTTGTAGAGGATCTTACTATGATTTATGTCATCCTGTGTTCTGCCTATATTTTCTTCTAAAAGTTTAATAGTTTCTGGTCTTACATTTAGGTCTTTAGTCAATTTTGAGTTTATTTTTGTCTATGGTGTTAGGAAGTGCTCTAATTTCATTCTTTTGCACTTAGTTGTCCAGTTCTTCCAGCACCACTTATTGAAAGTACTGTCTTGTTCCCACTGTATATTCTTGCCTCCTTCGTCAAAGATAAGGTGCCCATATGTGTGTGGGTTTTTCCTGGGCTTTATATCTTGTTCCATTGGCCTATACTTCTGTTTTTGTGCCTGTAACGTACTGTCGTAATGACTGTAACTTTGTAGTATAATCTGAAATCAGGTAAGTTGATTCTTCCAGCTCCATTCTTTTTTCTCAAGATTACTTTGTCTATTCAGGCTCTTTTGTGTTTTCATACGAACTGTGATATTTTTTGTTCCAATTCTGTGAAAAACGCCAATAGTAATTTGATAGGGATCACACTGAATCTGTAGATTGCATTTGGTAGTATAGTCATTTTCACAATATTGATTCTTCCTACCCAGGAACCTGGAATATCTCGCCATCTATTAATGTCATCTTTGATTTTTTTTCATCAAATTATAATTTTCTGTATACAGTTCTTTTGTCTGCTTAGGTA
Source organism: Tragelaphus eurycerus (assembly GCA_935064755.1). Taxonomy (NCBI): domain Eukaryota; kingdom Metazoa; phylum Chordata; class Mammalia; order Artiodactyla; family Bovidae; genus Tragelaphus; species Tragelaphus eurycerus. The sequence goes on along the minus strand of CAKXYN010000149.1, from coordinate 3,078,678 downwards.
AGTTTATTCCTAGATGTTTTATTCTTTTTGTTGCAGTGGTGAATGGAGTTGATTCCTTAATTTCTCTTTCTGATTTTTCATTGTTAGTATACAGGAATGCAAATGATTTCTGTGATTGATTTTTTTATCCTGTGACTTTGCTAAATTCACTGATTAACTCTAGTTATTTTTTTATAGTATCATTGTTTTCCATGTACAGCATCATGTCATCTGCAAACAGTGAATGATATAATTCTTCTTTTTGGATTTGGATTCATTTTATTTCTTTTTCTTCTGATTATTGTAGCTAGGAATTCCAAATCTAGACTGAATAATAGTGGTGAAAGTGGACACCCTTGTCTTGTTCCTGATCTTATGGGACATGCTTTCAGTTTTTCACCATTGAGAATAATATTTGCTGTGGGCTTAATATATGTGGCCTTCACTATGTTGAGGTAGGTTCCTTCTATGCCCATTTCCTGAAGAGTTTTAATCAGGGCCAACACCCCCACAGACTGAGGGGTCCACAGGTAATGATTTTAGAGCCCCATACCACTTGATTTACACTGAGTGACTCTGCAAACCCTCCAACCCCTCTTACGGATACAAACACACACAACAGCACAGCAGAAATTGTGAGCCTGTCTTTGTCTCCTGAGGTAATTGCAGATTTGTGGATTCACTACTCAGAGTCACTGGCCATCCTTTGCTCATTCTTGTCCTGGACAGGGGCATGACAGAGATGCCTGGACCAGTCTCCCTTAGTCTGTGAGGGTCTCCTGCCTCCTCTATTCGTTGTTAGATATCTCATGTTCTTTCGGTCATCTCCGTGTCAGCATGGGCCTGGGTCCATGCACACACATGCAAATAGAGGTGACACAAGAACACACCTGTACACGTGCATGTGCAAGGCACAGGGACACAAACTGGGAAGAAATATGTTAGTATATGAAGAACCAGTGGTTCATACACAATACAGTGATTTCATATTTCTTAAAGGAAAATCACCATTCTGATCTTCAAATGTGAAATATACAGAACTCCAACTTCCATGAAAGAATATTCACCCCTATATTTTGAAATAAGAAGTACAAATAATTCCATATTTCATGAAAAAAAAGTGGTGCACATATTTTCATTTGTGAAATAGAGATAATTCCATACCATATTGGTTATCCTTATTTTAAAACCAAAGCCAAACACCAATAGAGTATCAGATCAGATCAGATCAGATCAGTCGCTCAGTCGTGTCCGACTCTTTGCAACCCCATGAACTGCAGCACGCCAGGCCTCCCTGTCCATCACCAACTCCTGGAGGTCACTCAGACTCACATCCATCAAGTCAGTGATGCCATCCAGCCATCTCATCCTCTATCGTCCCCTTCTCCTCCTGCCCCCAATCCCTCCCAGCACCAGAGACTTCTCCAATGAGTCAACACTTCGCATGAGGTGGCCAAAATACTGGAGTTTCAGCTTTAGCATCATTCCTTCCAAAGAAATCCCAGGACTGATCTCCTTCAGAATGGACTGGTTGGATCTCCTGGCAGTCCAAGGGACTCTCAAGAGTCTTCTCCAACACCACAGTTCAAAAGCATCCATTCTTCGGCGCTCAGGCTTCTTCAGAGTCCAGCTCTCACATCCATACATGACCACAGGAAAGACCATAGCCTTGACTAGACAGACCTTTGTTGGTAAAGTAATGTCTCTGCTTTTGAATATGCTATCTAGGTTGGTCATAGCTTTCCTTCCAAGGAGTAAGCGTCTTTTAATTTCATGGCTGCAGTCACCATCTGCAGTGATTTTGGAGCCCAGAAAAATAAAGTCTGACACTGTTTCCACTGTTTCTCCATCTATTTGCCATGAAGTGATGGGACCGGATGCCATGATCATTTTCTGAATGTTGAGCTTTAAGCCAACTTTTCAGTCTCCTCTTTCACTTTCATCAAGAGGCGCTTTAATTCTTCTTCACTTTCTGCCATAAGGGTAGTGTCATCCGCATATCTGAGGTTATTGATATTTTTCCTGGCAGTCTTGATTCCAGCTTGTGCTTCCTCCTGTCCAGCATTTCTCATGATGTACTCTGCATATAAGTTAAATAAACATGGTGACAATATACAGCCTCGACGTACTCCTTTTCCTATTTGGAACCAGTCTGTTGTTCCATGACCAGTTCTAACTGTTGCTTCCTGACCTGCATACAGATTTCTCAAGAGGCAGATCAGGTGGTCTGGTATTCCCATCTCTTTCAGAACTTTCCACAGTTTATTGTGATCTACACAGTCAAAGGCTTTGGCATAGTCAATAAAGCAGAAATAGATGTTTTTCTGGAACTCTCTTGCTTTTTCCATGATCCAGCGGATGTTGGCAATTTGATATCTGGTTCCTCTGCCTTTTTTAAAACCAGCTTGAACATCAGGAATTTCACGGTTCACATATTGCTGAAGCCTGGCTTGGAGAATTTTGAGCATTACTTTAGTAGCGTGTGAGATGAGTGCAATTGTGCAGTAGTTTGAGCATTCTTTGGCATTGCCTACCATACTCACAGAAAACTAGTCAATCTAATCACACCAGGACCACACCCTTGTCTAACTCAATGAAATTAAGCCATGCCCGTGGGGCAACCCAGGATGGGTGGGTCATGGTGGAGATATCTGACAGGGTGTGGTCCGCTGGAGAAGGGAATGGCAAACCACTTCAGTATTCTTGCCTTGAGAACCCCATGAACAGTAGTATGAAAAGGCAAAATGATAGGATACTGAAAGAGAAACTCCCCAGGTCAGTAGGGGCCCAATATGCTACTGGAGATCAGTGGAGAAATAACTCCAGAAAGAATGAAGGGATGGAGCCAAAGCAGAAAGAATACCCAGCTGTGGATGTGTCTGGTGATAGAAACAAAGTCCGATGCTGTAAAGAGCAATATTGCATAGGAACCTGGAATGTCAGGTCCATGAATCAAGGCAAATTGTAAGTGGTCAAACAAGAGATGGCAAGAGTGAATGTCGACATTCTAGGAATTAGTGAACTAAAATGGACTGGAATGGGTGAATTTAACTCAGAGGACCATTATATCTACTACTGTGGGCAGGAATCCCTCAGAAGAAATGGAGTGGACATTATGGTCAACAAAAGAGTCCGAAGTTCAGTACTTGGATGCAATCTCAAAAACGACAGAATGATCTCTGTTCGTTTCCAAGGCAAACCATTCAATGTCACAGTAATCCAAGTCTATGCCCCAACCAGTAACGCTGAAGAAGCTGAAGTTGAATGGTTCTATGAAGACCTACAAGACCTTTTAGAACTAACACCCAAAAAAGATGTCCTTTTCATTATAGGGGACTGGAATGCAAAAGTAGGAAGTCAAGAAACACCTGAAGTAACAGGCAAATTTGGCCTTGGAATACGGAATGAAGCAGGGCAAAGGCTAACAGAGTTTTGCCAAGAAAATGCACTGGTCATAGCAAATACACTCTTCCAACAACACAAGAGAAGACTATACATGGACATCACCAGATGGTCAACACCGAAATCAGATCGATTATATTCTTTGCAGCCAAAGATGGAGAAGCTCTATACAATCAGAAAAAACAAGACCAGGAGGTGACTGTGGCTCAGACCATGAACTTATTGCCAAATTCAGACTGAAATTGAAGAAAGTAGGGAAAACCACTAGACCATTCAGGTATGACCTAAATCAAATCCCTTATGATTATACAGTGGAAGTGAGAAATAGATTTAAGGGCCTAGATCTGATAGAGTGCCTGATGAACTATGGAATGAGGTTCGTGACATTGTACAGCAGACAGGGATCAAGACTATCCCCATGGAAAAGAAATGCCAAAAAGCAAAACGGCTGTCTGGGGAGGCCTTACAAATAGCTATGAAAAGAAGAGAAGCGAAAAGCCAAGGAGAAAAGGAAAGATATAAACATCTGAATGCAGAGTTCCAAAGAATAGCAAGAAGAGATAAGAAAGCCTTTTTCAGCGATCAATGCAAAGAAATAGAGGAAAACAACAGAATGGGAAAGACTAGGGATATCTTCAAGAAAATCAGAGATATCAAAGGAACATTTCATGCAAAGATGGGCTCAATAAAGGACAGGAATGGTATGGACCTAAAAGAAGCAGAAGATATTAAGAAGAGGTGGCAAGAATACACAGAAGAACTGTACAAAAAAGAGCTTCACGACCCAGATAATCATGATGGTGTGATCACTGACCTAGAGCCAGACATCCTGGAATGTGAAGTCAAGTGGGCCTTGGAAAGCATCACTACAAACAAAGCTAGTGGAGGTGATGGAATTCCAGTGGAGCTAGAACTGGTCATGGAACAACAGACTGGTTCCAAATAGGAAAAGGAGTATGTCAAGGCTGTATATTGTCACCATGTTTATTTAACTTATATGCAGAGTACATCATGAGAAATGCTGGACTGGAGGAAACACAAGCTGGAATCAAGATTGCCGGGAGAAATATCAATAACCTCAGATATGCAGATGACACCACCCTTAGGGCAGAAAGTGAAGAGGAACTCAAAAGCCTCTTGATGAAAGTGAAAGTGGAGAGTGAAAAGATTGGCTTAAAGCTCAACATTCAGAAAACGAAGATCATGGCATCTGGTCCCATCACTACATGGGAAATAGATGGAGAAACAGTGGAAACAGTGTCAGACTTTATTTTTCTGGGCTCCAAAATCACTACAGATGGTGACTGGAGCCATGAAATTAAAAGACTCTTACTCCTTGGAAGGAAGGTTATGACCAACCTAGATAGCATATTCAAAAGCAGAGACATCACTTTACCAACAAAGGTTCGCCTAGTCAAGGCTATGGTCTTTCCTGTGGTCATGTATGGATGTGAGAGCTGGACTGTGAAGAAAGCTGAGCACCGAAGAATAGATGCTTTTGAACTGTGGTGTTGGAGAAGACTCTTGAGAGTCCCTTGGACTGCAAGGAGATCCAACCGGTCCATTCTGAAGGAGATCAGACCTGGGATTTCTTTGGAGGGAATGATGCTCAAGCTGAAACTCCAGTATTTTGGCCACCTCATGTGAAGAGTTGACTCATTGGAGAAGACTCTGATGCTGGGAGGGATTGAAGGCAGGAGGAGAAGGGGACGACAGAGGATGAGATGGCTGGATGGCATCACTGACTCGATGAATGTGAGTCTGAGTGACCTCCGAGCACTGGTGATGGATACGGAGGCCTGGCGTGCTGCAGTTCATGGGGTCGCAAAGAGTCGGACACGACTGAGCGACTGATCTGATCTGATTCCAAATCCTGAAAGATGATGCTGTGAAAGTGCTGCACTCAATATGCCAGCAAATCTGGAAAACTCAGCAGTGGCCACAAGATTGGAAAAGGTCAGTTTTCATCCCAATCCCAAAGAAAGGCAGTGCCAAAGAATGCTCAAACAACCAATACAGTATACTAACGCATATATATGGAATTTAGAAAGATGGCAAAAATAACCCTGTATCAGATCAGATCAGATCAGATCAGTCGCTCAGTCGTGTCCGACTCTTTGTGACCCCATGAACTGCAGCACGCCAGGCCTCCCTGTCCATCACCAGATCCCGGAGGTCACCCAGATTCGCATCCATCGAGTCAGTGATGCCATCCAGCCATCTCATCCTCTGTCGTCCCCTTCTCCTCCTGCCCTCAATCCCTCCCAGCATCAGAGTCTTCTCCAATGAATCAACTCTTCGCATGAGGTGGCCAAAATACTGGAGTTTCAGCTTTAGCATCATTCCTTCCAAAGAAATTCCAGGATTGATCTCCTTCAGAATGGACCGGTTGGATCTTCTTGCAGTCCAAGGGACTCTCAAGAGTCTTCTCCAACACCACAGTTCAAAAGCATCAATTCTTCGGCGCTCAGCCTTCTTCACAGTCCAGCTCTCACATCCATACATGACCACAGGAAAGACCATAGCCTTGACTAGGCGAACCTTTGTTGGTAAAGTGATGTCTCTGCTTTTGAATATGCTATCTAGGTTGGTCATAACTTTCCTTCCAAGGAGTATCTTTTAATTTCATGGCTGCAGTCACCATCTGCAGTGATTTTGGAGCCCAGAAAAACAAAGTCTGACACTGTTTCCACTGTTTCCCCATCTATTTCCCATGTAGTGATGGGACCAGATGCCATGATCTTCGTTTTCTGAATGTTGAGCTTTAAGCCAACCTTTTCACTCTCCACTTTCACTTTCATCAAGAGGCTTTTTAGCCCCTCCTCACTTTCTGCCATAAGAGTGGTGTCATCTGCATATCTGAGGTTATTGATATTTCTCCCGGCAATCTTGATTCCAACTTGTGTTTCTTCCAGTCCAGCATTTCTCATGATGTACTCTGCATATAAGTTAAATAAACATGGTGACAGTATGCAGCCTTGACGTACTCCTTTTCCTATTTGGAACCAGTCTGTTGTTCCATGACCAGTTCTGACTGTTGCTTCCTGACCTGCATACAGATTTCTTAAGAGGCAGATCAGGTGGTCTGGTATTCCCATCTCTTTCAGAATTTTCCATAGTTTATTGTGATCCCCACAGTCAAAGGCTTTGGCATAGTCCTGTATATACGAGACAGCAAAAAAGACACTGATGTATAGAACAGTCTTTTTGACTCTCTGGGAGAGGGAGAGGGTGTGATGATTTGGGAGAATGACATTGAAATATGTATAATATTATATATGAAACGAGTTGCCAGTCCAGGTTTGATACTGGATGACTGGGGCTGGTGCACTGGTTCAACCCGGAGGTATGGTATGGGGAGGGAGGAGGGAAGAGGGTTCGGGGTGGGGAGCACGTGTATGCCTGTGGCAGATTCATTTTGAGGTATGGCAAAACCAATACAATATTTTGAAGTTAAATTAAAAAAAAAAAAAAAAACAATGCCATGATTTTCATCTGTGAAATATAGAGATTTCCATAATTGATTTAAGGAAGTCACCACCCAGATTTTCATATATGAAGTATAGAAAATACCACATTTTATGTAAGAAATTCAGCATACAAATTTTCATAAAGTGAAATACAAAAAGTTCGATATTTCATGGTGTAAATTCAGCACTGACATTTTCATGTGTAAATTATAGAGAATTCCATTTTTTATTATTTATTTATTTATAATATAAATTGATTTATTTTAATTGGAGGCTAATTACTTTACAATATTTTATTGGTTTAGCCCTACACCAACATGAATCTGCAACGGGTGTACACGTGTTCCCCATTCTGAACCCCCGTCCCACCTCACTCCCCATACCATCCCTCTGGGTCATCCCAGTGCACCAGCCCCGAACATCCTGTATCATGCATCGAACCTGGACTGGCATTTCGTTTCATATATGATATTATACATATTTCAACGCCATTCTCCCAAATCATCGCACAGTCGCCTTCTCCCACAGAGTCCGTAAGAGTGTTCTATATATCTTTGTCTCTTTTGCTGTCTTGCATACAGGGTTATCATTACCATGATTCTAAATTCCATATATATATGCATTAGTATACTGTACAGAAATGGTATGGACCTAATAGAAACAGAAGATATTAAGAAGAGGTGGCAAGAATACACAGAAGAACTGTACAAAAAAGAGCTTCATGACCCAGATAATCATGATGGCGTGATCACTGACCTAGAACCAGACATCCTGGAATGTGAAGTCAAGTGGGCCTTAGAAAGCATCACTAGGAACAAAGCTAGTGGAGGTGATGGAATTCCAGTGGAGCTATTCCAAATCCTAAAAGATGATGCTGTGAAAGTGCTGCACTCAATATGCCAGCAAATCTGGAAAACTCAGCAGTGGCCACAAGATTGGAAAAGGTCAGTTTTCATCCCAATCCCAAAGAAAGGCAATGCCAAAGAATGCTCAAACTACCACACAATTGCCCTCATCTCACACGCTAGTAAAGTAATGCTCAAAATTCTCCAAGCCAGGCTTCAGCAATATGTGAACCGTGAACTTCCTGATGTTCAAGCTGGTTTTAGAAAAGGCAGAGGAACCAGAGATCAAATTGCCAACATCCGCTGGATCATGGAAAAAGCAAGAGAGTTCCAGAAAAACATCTATTTCTGCTCTATTGACTATGCCAAAGCCTTTGACTGTGTAGATCACAATAAACTGTGGAAAGTTCTGAAAGAGATGGGAATACCAGACCACCTGATCTGCCACTTGAGAAATCTGTATGCAGGACAGGAAGCAACAGTTAGAACTGGCCATGGAACAACAGACTGGTTCCAAATAGGAAAAGGAGTACGTCGAGGCTGTATATTGTCACCATGTTTATTTAACTTATATGCATAGTACATCATGAGAAATGCTGGACTGGAAGAAACAGAAGTTGGAATCAAGATTGCTGGGAGAAATATCAATAATCTCAGATATGCAGATGACACCACCCTTATGGCAGAAGGGGGGCTAAAAAGCATCTTGTTGAAAGTGAAAGTGGGGAGTGAAAAGGCTGGTTTAAAGCTCAACATTCAGAAAACGAAGATCATGGCATCTAGTCCCATCACTACATGGGAAATAGATGGAGAAACAGTGGAAACAGTGTCAGACTTTATTTTTCTGGGCTCCAAAATCACTGCAGATGGTGACTGCAGCCATGAAATTAAAAGACGCTTACTCCTTGGAAGGAAAGCTATGACCAACCTAGATAGCATATTCAAAAGCAGAGACATTACTTTGCCAACAAAGGTTCGCCTAGTGAAGGCTATGGTCTTTCCTGTGGTCATGTATGGATGTGCGAGCTGGACTGCGAAGAATCCTGAGCGCCGAAGAATTGATGCTTTTGAACTGTGGTGTTGGAGAAGACTCTTGAGAGGCCCTTGGACTGCCAGGAGATCCAACCAGTCCATTCTGAAGGAGATCAGCCCTGGGATTTCTTTGGAAGGAATGATGCTAAAGCTGAAACTCCAGTATTTTGGCCACCTCATGCCAAGAGTTGATTCATTGGAGAAGTCTCTGGTGCTGGGAGGGATTGGGGGCAGAAGGAGAAGGGGACGACAGAGGATGAGATGGCTGGATGGCATCACTGACTCGATGTATGTGAGTCTGAGTGACCTCCAGGAGTTGGTGATGGACAGGGAGGCCTGGTGTGCTGCAGTTCAAGGGGTCGCAAAGAGTCCGACACGACTTAGCGACTGATCTGATCTGATCTAATACTGTATTGGTGTTTTTCTTTCTGGCTTACTTCACGCTGTATAACAGGCTCCAATTTCATCCACCTCATTAGAACTGATTCAATTGTATTCTTTTTAATGGCTGAGGAATATTCCATTGTGTCTATGTACCACAGCTTTCTTATCCATTTGTCTGCTGATGAACATCTAGGTTGCTTCCATGTCCTGGCTACGATAAACAGTGCTGCGATGAACATTGGGGTGCACGTGTCTCTTTCAGTTCTGGTTTCCTCAGTGTGTATGCCCAGCAGGGGATTGCTGGGTCTTATGGCAGTACTATTTCCAGTTTTTTAAGGAATCTCCACATTGTTCTCCATAGTGGCTGAACTAGTTTACATTCGTATCAACAGTGAAAGAGGGTTCCTTTTCTCCATACCCTCTCCAGAATTTATTGCTTGTAGACTTTTGGATCGCAGCCATTCTGACTGGTATGAAATGGTACCTCATTTTGGTTTTGATTTGCATTTCTCTGAGAGTGAGTAATGTTGAGCATATTTTCATGTGTTTGTTAGCCATCTGTATGTCTTCTTAGGAAAAATGTCTGTTTAAGTCTTTGGCCCATTTTTTGACTGGGTCGTTTATTTTTCTGGAATTGAGCTGCAGGAGTTGCTTGTATATTTTGAGGTTAATTCTTTGTCAGTTGCTTCATTTGCTATTATTTTTTCCCATTTGAAGGCTGTCTTTTCACCTTGCTTATAGTTTACTTTAGTGTGCAAAAGCTTTTAATTTTAGTTAGGTCCCATTTGTTTATTTTTGCTTTTATTTCCAACATTCTGGGAGGTGGGCCATAGAGGATCCTGCTGTAATATATGTCAGAGAGTGTTTTGCCTATGTACTCCTCTAGGAATTTTTTAGTTTCTGGTCTTACATTTAGATCTTTAATCCATTTTGAGTTTATTTTTGTGTATGGTGTTAGAAAGTGTTCTAGTTTCATTCTTTTACAAGTGTTTGACCAGTTTTCCCAGCACCACTTGTTAAAGAGATTGTCTTCACTCCATTCTTGCCTTCTTTGTCAAAGATAAGGTGTCCATAGGTGTGTGGATTTATCTCTATGCTTTCTATTTTGGTCCATTGATCTATATTTCTGTCTTTGTGCCAGTACCATACTGTCTTGATGACTATGGCTTTGTAGTAGAGCCTGAAGTCAGGCATGTTGATTTCTCCAGTTCCATTCTTCTTTCTCAAGATAGCTTTCGCTATTCGAGGTTTTTTTGGATTTCCATAAAAATTGTGAAATTATTTGTTCTAGCTCTGTGAAAAATACCATTATAGCTTGATGGGTATTGCTTTGAATCTATAGATTGCTTTGGGTAGTACACTCATTTTCACTATATTGATTCTTCCGATGCATGAACCCGGTATATTTCTCCATCTATTAGTGTCCTCTTTGATTTCTTTTACCAGTGTTTTATAGTTTTCTATATATAGGTCTTTTGTTTCTTTAGGTAGATATATTCCTAAGTATTTTGTTCTTTTCGCTGCAATGATGAATGGGATTGTTTCCTTAATTTCTCTATTTTCTCATTATTAGTGTATAGGAATGCAATGGAATTCTGTGTGTTGATTTATATCCTGCAACTTTACTGTATTCATTGATTAGTTCTCGTAATTTTCTGGTGGAGTCTTTAGGGTTTTCTATGTAGAGCACGATGTCATCTGCAAACAGTGAAAGTTTTACTTCTTCTCCAATCTGGATTCCTTTTATTTCTTTTTCTGCTCTGATTGCTGTGGTAAGAACTTCCAAAACTATGCTGAACAGTAGTGATGAAAGCAGGCAGCCTTGTCTTGTTCTTAACTTTAGGGGAAATGCTTTCAATTTTTCACCATTGAGGATCATGTTTGCTGTGGGTTTGTCATATACAGCTTTTATTATGTTGAGGTATGTTCCTTCTATTCCTGCTTTCTGGAGAGGTTTTTTTTTTTTTTTATCATAAATTGATGTTGATGTTTGTCAAAGGCTTTATCTGCATCCATTCAGACAATCATATGGCTTTTTTTTTTTCCTATTTGTTAATGTGGAGTATTACATTGATTGATTTTCGGATATTGAAGAATACTTGCATTCCTGGGATAAAGCCCACTTGGTCATGATCTTTTTAATGTGTTGTTGGGTTCTGATTGCTAGAATTTTGTTAAGAATTTTTGCATCTATGTTCATTAGTGATATTGGCATGTAGTTTTCTTTTTTGTGGCATCTTTGTCAGGTTTTGGTACTAGGGTGATGGTGGCCTCATAGAATAATTTGGGAATTTACCTACCTCTGCAATTTTCTGGAAGAGTTTGAGTAGGATAGATATTAGATCTTCTCTCAAATTTTGGTAGAATTCAGCTGTGAAGATGTCTGCTTTTGTTTGCTTTTGTTTGCTGGAAGATTTCTGATTACAGTTTCAATTTCTGTGTTTGTGATGGCTCTGTTAAGATTTTCTATTTCTTCTTGGTTCACTTTTGAAAAGTTGTATTTCTCTAAGAATTTGTCCATTTCTTCCAAGTTGTCCATTTTATTGGCATATAACTGCTGCTGGTAGTCTCTTATGATCCTTTATATTTCTGTGTTGTCTCTTGTGATCTCTCCATTTCCATTTCTAATTTTATGGATTTTATTTTTCTCCCTTTGTTTCTTGATGAGTCTGGCTAATGGTTTGTCAATTTTATTTATCCTTTCAAAGAACAATATTTTGGCTTTGTTGATTTTTGTTATGGTCTCATTTGTTTCTTATGCATTTATTTCTGGCCTAATTTTTAAGGTTTCTTTCCTTCTACTCACCATGGGGTTCTTCATTTCTTCCTTTTCTAGCTGCTTTAGGTGAAGAGTTAGGTTATTTATTTGACTTTTTTTCTTATTTCATGAGGTATGCCTGTATTGCTATGACCCTTCCACTTAGCACTGCTTTTACAGTGTCCCACAGGTTTTGGGTTGTTGTGTTTTCATTTTCATTCATTTCTATTCATATTTTGACTTCTTTTTTTATTTCTTCTGTGATTTGTTGGTTATTCAGCAGCGTGTTGTTCAGCCTCCGTATGTTGGAATTTTTAATAGTTTTTCTCCTGTAATAGAATTACATATTTTATATTTAATATGTATGTAATAAAATTAAATATTCTATGTCAAAAATATCATTATTAAGGTTTTCTTATATGAAATATGAAGAATCCCATATAACGATATAGCAGAAAATCTACACTTAACTTATAACTTGTAAGATAAACATGAATTCATACTTCATTTAGGAAAACCTGCACTCAGATTTCCACATATGAATCATACAAAATTACATATTTTCACAGTTGAAAATCTAGGCCCACAAAACCCATGCTAATATTTTAATATGACTTCTATAGAGAATTTAATATTTAATGTAGGTTAATGAATGTCTCAGAGAAGGCAATGACACCCCACTCCAGTACTCTTGCCTGGAAAATCCCATGGACAGAGGAGCCTGGTAGGCTGCAGTCCATGGGGTCGCTAGGAGTCGGAATGACTGAGCGACTTCACTTTCATTTTTCACTTTCATGCACTGGAGAAAGAAATGGCAACCTACTCCAGTGTTCTTGCCTGGAGAATCCCAGGGACAGGGGAGCCTGGTGGGCTGCCCTCTCTGGGGTCGCACAGAGTCGGACATGATTGAAGCGACTTAGCAGCAGCAGCAGTCAGTATATAACTTCCTGCTAAAGACTAGTTGGAGAGGGGGCACTCTTTCTGCCCCTTTCTGATGTCTATGTCAGAATCTTTATCTCTTTTATACTCTAATAAAACTTGATTACACAAAAGGTCTGAGTGATCAAACCTTGTCAGTGGCCCTGGATTGAACTTCTCTCCTCCCCAGGTCAAGAACCCCAGTGTCTTTCACGACTCAGCAACAGACTTTCACAGAGACATTGGAACATATGTCTGCAAGCACTCTGAGCACTCACGCTTGCCTGCCTGCCCCACCAATGTCCCCAGCTAGTGCCATAACATCAGATATGCTCATGGCTCTTGGTCCCCTGTGGTCTTTGGTGTTTGAAGTTGTCTGCATTTGCCAAGGGAGAGTCTGTTTCTGACCACTTCTGATCTCTGACTGGTTGCTGAGTGCTGAGTAGTGGTATGTTACTGCTTAGAATGTCAGGAACTACAGTCCCTTTGGCACACCTTGTCTGCAGGCAAGTGTGTGTGTTGTGTATGGGTATGTGTGTGTGTCTTTCTGTGTGTGTGTGTGTGTGTGTGTTTAGCAAGAAAACCCTGGGTCTCTGATCTACTCCCTGTATTCACAAGGATGTGTCTGAAGTCGTCTTACACTCACAGTGTATCAGACAGCAGCCCCTTCCATCTCCACCTTGGGTGTGGAAAAACTCCTACTTCTGCACTGCATTATTGGGAACAACTACAGGGGCTCTGACTGACCAGGAGGGTTGTGGGACTCGCACTGTCTCTGTTACTTCCCAGGATTATCCACAAACACAGTAATAACCTTGGGAACACTACTCTAGCCTAATGTTTGTGGTCACTTCTGATATGGATTCCTCATCCCCAGGTACTGCTCCTCTTCAGATGCAGGCAAAAAGGTGTCACCTGAAGTCATGGCTCAGATACCTACAGGTGTTTTGACCATGCCCGAATTCCGCTCCTGCTGTATCTTTGGACCTCCACACCCCCAGCACCCAGTTCCCTCAGCAACCTCTCACCTTGCCTGTGCCCTTGTCCCCACCTCTATTCCAGCTCCTGGTCCTTCTCCTCCTTCTGAGCAGCTGACTCCAAGGAATAGCAATCAAGATAGAGCTTGGGCCCAGAAGCCTGTGATGCCCTGGGAGATGGTGCATCTCTGAGCCAAGTGACCCTTCCTCCTTTGATGGTTGTTCCACCTGATATGAACTTAAGCCTTGTGGTCTTTCATATTCCCAGAGCTAAACTCACTGTCTAAAGGACCACCAGTGACTCCAGCCCCTCCAGCATGGGCCAGTAGATCACTCGGGGCTCCTGGGCTTGCAGTTCCTGGCTCTGCTCCTCTGGCTTCTCTTATGGCTCCTTCAAGGACAACTGCTCCTGTTCCACATCCGCCACCACCTCTACCTCCTCTGTGCTGTCTTCTTCCACCAGTAGCCTGACCTCTGGCTCGATTCCTGCCATCTCTCCCTCTTCCAGGGCCTCACCTTCCTTTCTTTGCCTCCACACTGAAGAAAGCCACCTCCTTGTTTGGTGTGCCACCTGGTGCCTACAAGGTCCCTGACGCCCCCATGGTGAGGGCAGGACCCAGCGCCTCCATCCCCTGAAAACTTGGCCTCACAGCTAAGAAGATCCAGAGAACCATGGTGCTCCTGCCATCCACTGACAGCATCTCATTCTGGACGTGGCCCTGGCTGTGACCTGAGCTGGTGCAGCTGTGAAGGCATTGGAAATGACAGCACAGCAGGTGGCCTCACAGCCAATGCACATGCTGCTGTTCCCCAGTGGCCATACCTGCCTCCTTCTGGAGGTGCCCTGAGACTGAAGAATGTGGTGGGGGACCACCTGGAGCAAGATGTGTAGGCCGACAAGATTGCCCAGGCTAATGGGCCCTCAAGGCTGCTGGATCTGTGAAACACTCCCAGGCTGCTGGGCCCAATCTCAGCCACTGGCAGAGAGGGTAGTGGGCATCATGCACCATCAACAGGCCCCTAGCCCAAAGGGAGTCACCTCCAGCCCACCCCCACATCCTTCCCCTGGGCCCACCCCCCTCCACCTCCCCACATCCCTACCCCCACGGCTTCTGGGGCTCCAGCGAGCCATGTGATGCCTCTGTTTTGCTGAGTGCCTATCTCCAGGCACACTGCCTGTCTTCCATCTGGCAAAACCCAGGTGCAAGCTGCCACTTCTTTGGCCTCCAGAAATTCAAACCATGAATTCCCACTTCCATATCTGAAAAGGACACTCCTGTGTCCCACAGGACCTTTAACCTCTGGGTGCTTTCCCAAAGTGTCCCATGAAAGGCAGTGGGGCAATGTGGCTGAATAGTTTCCTTCATTGAGCAGAGGCCAATGCAGTCTGGATGATAGGAGAGTGGGTACAAACCCAGTTTGATACAATTGAGCTCCTTTGCTCAGGGGCACCAGAGCCACAGGGAGCTCTCTGTGTCTCTGTGTCTGCTTCTGGCACACACTGTTTCCCTGTCCATCTTTCTTTGGTGTAGTAGGGGCTTGTATCTGTGTGTCTCTGTCTCTCTGACGGGTGCTGCTGCCCTCTGCCACTCTCTGGACACGAGTGCTCATAAAAAACTCTTAACCTAGGCATAAAGCCAAAGCTTTCCACCTGTGTGAATTGCACCCACGGGAGATCTGACTTTGTCACTTCACACAGCTGGGGAATGATTTCTCAAACTTGGAAGCAAACACAGGCGATCTCTGCTGAACCATAGAAGGAGACAGGCATCCCTCCCTCCCTCACAAGGTGGACATGAACACTGCCCAGGACTACGGTGGTTTGGTCACACTTTGGACAGGGAAAAGTTGGGCATGCTCTAGCTGGCATGAGGGGATTCCCTGAAACTTGCTTGAATGCCAGTCAGTGAGACGCTAAGGACAGCTCTCCATTAAGGGCCATGACTCACCATTGCCAGAGGTATTGAAGTCTGCCCATTTAGCATATACAGGCCCTTTCAAAGTAGTGCTGTTCTCCTTCAGCCTCCAGGTTGAGAACACACTGCAGCTTACCCTGTCTCCCCAGGCCTGTGCAGTAGGGAGCAGCGACGGATCAATCAAAGCCATCCTTTGCATAGTCCTGATATCCAAGTGTTCTGTGAAGAGTATAAAGAGTGATGTTTTAAACTGGCAGACTCTGCAGGTAGCAGCTGCTTACACTGCAGTCCCATCAGTCAACCAAAGCTTACATAAAAAGCAAGGTGTGTTCATGCCCCTGGTCATTTTGGGAAAGAATGCTGCTATAGTTGAGAAGGATAGAAAGATCTGTAGCTCTGTGTGCAAGGGGCTGTAGCCCCGCCTCCTCTTCTGTGCCTGGGAATCCACTCCATTTTGTTTCTTGGCTCTTTTCCATTGTCACTGACTTCCCACTAGTGCTTTCTAACTGCCTGTCCCTTTGGCAAGGGCTTCAGGGTGCGGCAGCACACTCGGAAAAAGGAAGGAATTCCTGTCAGGACATCTTTAAATGAGCAATGTGGTGTCTTCCTCATGACTGCTATTCACTAATGCCTGGAGCCTAAATACAGTAGGCTCTGAGCTGGAACCTGTCTCTCACTGTCCCAGGGTCCCTGCATGCAAACATACTGCCATCCTTGCTTCATCCCTGTTCCCTCCCCTCACAGGCAGACACTGGCACACATCCACACCCCCCACACCTGCGCTTTCCTCACCTTTATGCACTGCCAGGTAGCTGGAAGTGCCCGAACGGATTCCATGTTCACACCCCATCTCTCCTAGAATGCCTAGCATGTCATTTGTCTTGCATGGTGCCAATATGTAACACACTTGGAGAGGGAGTGTGCTGGCTGACAGGCTGATCCTAGGCAACACTATCCAGGATTTCCCAGATCTCCTCACATGTGTGGAACAATCTGCAGTGAAGCCAGCTCTCATTCCATTCCTTCTCCTTCCAGTTTCTTCATTTTTCCAAAGGACCATGGCCTCTTCAAAATCGGGGGTCCTGCCCTAGCCTCGTCCAGCATTTCCACAGGGTAGCCAATGCACCACAGAGTGAGGGGGTTCACAGACAGTGGTTTTTAAATCCCCACATCACTTGACTTATTTCCTCTGGGTGACTCCTCAAAACCCCCCACCACTGCTTACTGATACAAACACACACCACAGCAGAAATTGTGATTGTTTGTGCTTCTTGATGTAACTGCAGATTTGTACAGTCACTGTCCAGAGTTGTCACCTGTCATCCTTTACTCATTCCTGTCCTGGACAGGGGCATCACAAAGATGTATGGACCAGTCTCCTCTAGTCTGTGAACGCCTCATGCCTCTTCTGGTTTCTCCACATCTCATGAGATGATGTCACCTTCATCTCTATGTCTGCAGTGGGCAGGACCCATGCAAACACACACCCACACATGCGACACAAGTACAGATGTGTAAGGGATAAGGGCACAAATGCAAACAGGGAACACATGGCAGTACATGAAGAACCACTGGTTCATAAAAAATATAGAGATTTGCATATTTGTTATAGGAAAATCTCCATTGTGATCTTCAAGTGTGAACTATACCAAAGTCCAACTTCATTAAGGAGCATTAGCACCTCTATTTTGATATAGGAAATATAGGGAATTCCATATTTCATGGTGGAAAATCGTTGTCTTGATATATGTATGATAAATGCAAAGAATTCCATATTTCATGAAGAAACAGTGGTGCCAATATTTTCACTTGCAAAATAGGGGCAATACCAATACCATATTGGATCTCCATATCTTAAGAAAAGCAATGCCTAGTTTTTCATGTGTGAAATGTAGAGTATCCCATATTTAATGTAAGAAAATCACTACCCAGGTTTTCATATAGGAAGTTTAAAGACTTCCATATTTGATGTAAAACACTCTGCATACAGATTTTAATAAAGTGAAATACAAAAAATTCCACATTTCATGTAGTAAAACCAGTATTGAGATTTTCATATATAACATATAGAGAATTCTATTTTTAATAAAGTAAAAATGTCACAATGATTTTTGTATCTGAAATGTACAGAATTCCATATTTTATATAGTAAAATTGCTACACAGATTTTGATCAGATCAGATCAGATCAGTCGCTCAGTCGTGTCCAACACTTTGCGACCCCATGAATTGCAGCACGCCAGGGCCTCCCTGTCCATCACCAACTCCTGGAGTTCACTGAGACTCACGTCCTTCGAGTCAGTGATGCCATCCAGCCATCTCATCCTGTGTCGTCCCCTTCTCCTCTTGCCCCCAATCCCTCCCAGCATCAGAGTCTTCTCCAGTGAGTCAACTCTTCACAGGAGGTGGCCAAAGTACTGGAATTTTAGCTTCAGCATCATTCCCTCCAAAGAAATCCCAGGGTTGATCTCATTCAGAATGGACTGGTTGGATCTCCTTGATAGATATCTTAAATATACAGAATTCCAGAAGGCATGTGGAGAAACTGGCAGCCAGGTTTTCCTATGTGATACACATAATGATCAATACTTCCTCTAGGAAAATTTGAGCAGAGATGTTCATATGTGATACATAGAAAATTGATGGCCCTATTTCAAATATGATACATAGATAATTCCATATTTCTTATGGGAATATTGCCACTTACATTTTCATATATGAAGCATAAAGATTTCCTCATTTTTGTATAAATATCTGGGCTGAGATTGTCTTATATTAAATGTGAAAAATATCATATGACATGTATGAAAATCTGTTCACAGATTTCTATTTGTAAAGTGAAGAGATGTCCTAAATCATGTAGGAAAATCGGTTCCCTTATTTCTATAATGTGAAATATAAAAGATTACATACTTATGTCAGAAAATCAATTAAGATTTTCATATATGAAATATGCAGAATACTATATGTCAATATAGCAGAAAAGTCTTTCTTTCAATTATCACCTGTAAAATATATGTGATTCCATATTTCATTTAAGAAAATCTGCACGTTTGCCACTTGTGAAACATACAGAATTCTGTATTCCACATTTCAAAATCTATGCCCACAAAAGCCATGCTAATATAGAGAATTTAATATTTCATGTAGGAAAATGAATGTCCATATATTCAAAGCTTTAACATGGAGAATTTCATATATTGTGTAGGAAAATGTGCTCACAAATATTCATAAATGTAACATAAATAACTCAATATTTCCATTGGGAAATCTTTCTAGATTTTCATAGAGTGTATTCCATATATCATGCAGCACAATCTGTGCCTAGATTTTCAAATGTGAACTGTAGAGAATTGCATATATTTAGTGCAGAAATAACAGCACTCATATATTCATATGTGAAATAATCAGATCAGATCAGTTTCCGCTTTAGCATCAAGAGTATTGCATATGCAGATCAAAGAAGTGAAGTCAAGGAAGAGTCAGTTGTGTCTGACTCTTTGTGACTCCATGGACTGTAGTGCACCAGGCTTCTACATCCATGGGGTTTCCAGGCAAGAATACTGAAGTTGGTTGCCATTTCCTTCTCCAGGGGATCTTCCCCACCCAGGGATCAAACCCAGGTCTCCTGCATTGAAGGCAGATGCTTTTCCCGTTGAGCCACCATGGAAGTCCAGATCAAGGAAATCTGTGCCCAAATTTCTTTGTTGAAGTATAAAATATACCAAATTTCAGGTAAGGTAATCTGTACCTACATTTTCATTTTTGAAATGTACAAAGTTTATATTTCATGAATGAAAATTGGCATCATGCTTTCATATTTGAACTATTGAGAACATACTAAATGTCTGAAGTATGGAAAATATATAAAATTCCATACTTCAAGCAGGAAAATATATGCTCAAATTTTCCCATATGAGATATACACAATTCCATATTCATGTAGGAAAAAGTGTGCACAGACATCCAAATGTGTAACATCCTGTAAGCCATGTATCATGATCAAAAATATATAACTAGATTTTCAAAAGTGAAATGCAGATTTCATATTTCACATAAAAACTCTGCACCCATATTTTCATGTGTGAAACATAGAAAAGTACATATTTCATGCAGGAAAATCATCCTTCAGATGTACATATGCATGAAGCAGGGAATCCAAAACCAGTGATCTGGAAGAACCCAGAGGAATAGGGTGGGGAAGTATGTGGGGTGGGCTTAAGGATGTGTTGGACACATGAGTACCTATGGCACAATAAGCTTGATGTATGGCAAAAACCATCACAGTGTTGTATAGTGATCATCCCCCAGTTAAAATAAAGAAATCAATTTAAATTACTAACAAAATAAAAAAGAAAAGCACAAGGACCTCTACTCAGTGCTCTGTGGTGACATAAATGGGAAGACAATCCAACATGAAGGGATCTAGGTAAGCATATAATTGATTCACACTGATGTACAGCAGAAAGTAATACAACAATGTAAGGGAACTATACTCAATTAAAAATTGATTTAACAATATTGCTATGCAACTATACCTCCAGCAGTGAATAAATAAATGCTTCCTGGAGGAGCTAAGATGGCGGACGAGTAGGATGGGGAGAATACTTTCTCCTCCACAAATCCATTAAAAGAACATTTGAATGCTGACTAAATTCTACAAAACAACTTCTGAATGCCGGCAGAGGACATCAGGCACTTAGAAAGAAAATTCATTGTCTTTAAAAAGGAGAAAACGAGCCCTGCGGTAACTCCTCTTGCGGAGAAGCGGCGCGGACACCAGCATTTGTGATTAGCAAGCGGCGGCTGGGCTAGGAGGAGCGGCGTGGCCTGCATCGCTTTGAGAAAGGATTTGCCCTGGCTGTCTCGAGCACTATCTGAGCGAAATAAATAGACCGTTGGTTATCTACTACGTCAAGGACCAGCCCTAACTTGGGACACCACCAGGACTACGTGAGGAACAGGGGACTGCACTGAGATAGCCAGCTGCAGGCCGTCCCACTCCGGTGACAGGCAGCCAAGGCTGGAGGCGGGCAGTCACAGCCCTAGAGAGACACTGTCTGCAGAACTCTAGGTAGGTTTCTATGCTGACTCACGCTTCTTGGGGCTCTGGATGGTCAACATCTGCCTGAGAAAGTGCGCCAGTTGTATACCCAGAAAACTGAGCGACGGGGAGGCGATAAGTCGCAGCAGCTGCGCTCGCTAAACATTTCATCACCTACTCGGATCTGGGAAGGGCATAAAATGCAGACTCAACCGAGTCTGTGCTTCTGAGGATTATCCGAGTGCCTGAACCTGGCCAGCTTAAATTTGGGTGTTTATCTCTGCCCTCTTTGTAACAGGGCAGAGATCAGATATTGAAAAGACCTGTAAACCGCCTTAAGAAAGAGAATTCAGCAAACTACCAGAATATAGTAAGGACACTTTAAACTTGGCAATTTTAACAAAATGAAGAGACAGAAGAATACCCAGCAGCTAAAGGAACAGGATAGATGCTCACCAAACCAAACCAAAGAGGAAGAGATAAGGAATTTACCTGATAAAGAATTCTGAATAATGATTGTGAAATTAATCCAAAATCTCGAAATCAAAATGGAATCACAGTTAAAGAGTCTGGAGACAAGGATTGAGAAGATGCAAGAAAGTTTTAACAAGGACCTAGAAGAAATAAAAAAGAGTCAACACATAATGAATAATGTAATAAATGGGATCCAAAACATCCTGGAGGCAACAAATAGTAGAATAACAGAGGCAGAAGATAGGATTAGCGAATTAGAAGATAGAATCCTAGAAATAAATGAATCAGACGAGAAAAAAGAAAAACGAATCAAAAGAAATGAGGACAATCTCAGAGACCTCCAGGATAACATTAAATGCTACAACATTCAAATCATAGGAGTTCCAGAAGAAGAAGATAAAAAGAAAGACCATGAGGAAATACTTGAGGAGATAATAGTTGAAAACTTCCCTAAAATGGAGGAGGAAATTACTACTCAAGTTCAAGAAATCCAGAGAGTCCCTAACAGGATAAACCCAAGGCGAAACACCCCAAGACACATATTAATCAAATTAACAAAGATTAAATATAAAGAACAAATATTAAAAGCAGCAAGGGAAAAACATCAAATAACTCACAAGGGAATTCCCATAAGGATAACAGCTGTTCTTTCAATAGAAACTCTCCAAGCCAGGAGGGAATAGCAGGACATAATTAAAGTGATGAAAGAAAATAACTTACAGCCTAGATTATTGTATCCAGCAAGGATCTCATTCAAATATGAAGGAGAAATCAAAAGCTTCACAGATAAGCAAAAGCTGAGAGAATTTAGCACCACTAAACCATCTCTCCAACAAAAACTAAAGGACATTCTCTAGATAGGAATCATTAAAAGGGTGTAAAATTTGAACCCCAAACAATAAAGTAAATCCTATTTATCAATAATTGCTTTAAACGTTAATGGGCTGAATGCCCTAATCAACATACAAAGACTGGCCAAATCGACACAAAAACAAGACCCCTACATACCTTGTCTACAAGAGATAACCAAAAGATTAAAATGGGTCAAATGGATACAAAAACTAGACCCCTATATATGTTGTCTACAAGAGAACCACCTTAAAATAGGGGATATATACTGACTGAAAATGAAGGGCTGGAAAAAGATTTTCTATGCAATTATGGACCAAAAGAAAACAGGAGTAGCAATACTCATATCAGATAAAATTGACTTTAAAGATCTTGAAAAGGAGACAATCAAGGTTATACATAAAGACTTAAAGGAACAATCCAAAAAGAAGTTATAACAATTATAGATATATATGCACCCAACATTGGAGCATTGATATATCTAAGACAAACATTAATTAATATGATGGAAGAAATATGCAACAATATAATAATAGTGGGAGACTTTAATACCCTACTCATACTTATACAATCTGGCTGTAATAGACAAAGTAAACAGGAAAACATATTTACTTATGAGCCTCAAAAAATTCAGTTCACTCAGGAGAGTTTAAAAAAAAATTGACTTATTTGTTCACTCTGTAAAGCTTTATTGACTATTTTATGGGACTGGTACCACTTTGGGTAGTAGGGAGGAAGAAGTGACAAATGTGATCCTGTCCTAAATAATATATTGTGGTAAAGATAGACCTACCAATACAAAATACCAAGATGTGCCTAAGATGAGGACACCCAAACTGGACTTTTAGTTTTCTGAACTTTTCATTTCCAGAGCAAACCTCCTAATATAGGATGAATTAAATATGATTTTTTAAGTGTTCTTTGTGATTAAAAACAGAAAGCCATTAGATAAGAAATTACATATACTCCTCCCCACCATCATTCCCCTTCTTTCTTCCCATTTCCCTCCTACCCTCATTGATCCTTTCCTTTGTCCATTCGCCCCCCCCCCAAAAAAAAGAAGTACAAAAACAACAACAAAAAAAAGTTAAGAAAAGATGAAAAACCCAATAGAAGACAAACATGATAAATAAATAAATGCTTCCCCCATTTGCCATGTATATGTCTTTAGGGACATTATGCTAAGTAAAATATTTCAGCTGGAGGGAGATAAAACTTTATCATCACATGATATTGCTAGTTAAAATACCTGAGTTACAGTAACAGAACGTTGAATATGGTTATCGAGGGCTAGTGGAATTGGGCCATGATGGTCCAAGGTACCAACTTCAGTCATACATTGAATAATCTCACCAAAGAAAATACTATAAGAGGGCAGGAAGAATATGGAGCTACACACTTAGCTCAGGACTATTAGTGAAGTTCAAAATCCAGCTCCAACAGAGTCAGCCTCTTAGAAAAGTTTAGTTAAAGATATATTGCAGGCTTTTCCCAGGGCCCTCCAGGTCCTCTGGCCTTGGGCTGGGGAGCAAGCCAGGGCACCTGGGGACAGGCTAAAGGCTGTGTCTTGCAGAGTCCCAGAGCTGCTTGCTAGAGGCACTCACTGGACTGGCCCCAGGTTCAGAGCAATAGCCAAGCTCCCCCATCCCCACCTCCATGACCAAATGGTTGTGTCTTCTGCCTGAGTCATTCTACAGGACCCAGTCCCAGCCCACTGGGTAGACTGAGGAGACTGAGGGCCAGCTTCATGCTGGACACCTGGCTCCCTCATTGAAGAAGGTTTGGCAAGGTATGGGGACCTTGGTAAGAGGAGGGCCCAGAGACTGAGAGCTGCCTCTTCATCTGGGACTGGCAACTGGTGGGAGGATCAAGACTGGGTGCTGGATGAATACTCTCCATCAGTATAACCAGCCTGCCCAGGGATGCCCTCCTCCTAAACAGGACCTTGGAATGTGAAAGACAAGCTAGGAAGCTTTTCTTTCAGTATAGGGAATAATATTTATTTCACTAGAGGATTACATGGGACAAGGCAATGGCACACCACTCCAGTACTCTTACCTGGAAAATCCCAAGGATGGAGGAGCCTGGTAGCTTGCAGTCCATGGAGTCGCTAACAGTCAGACAGGACAGAGCGACTTCACTTTTACCTTTCAATTTCATGTATTAGAGAAGGAAATGGCAACCCACTCCAGTGTTCTTGCCTGGGGAATCCCAGGGAATGGGAAGCCTGGTGGGCTGCCATCTATGGGGTTGCACAGACTTGGACATAACTGAAGTGTCTCAGCAGCAGCAGGAGCAGCAGCAGAGGCTTATATGAACACTGTTACCTCACCGTGACCTTATTTCAGTAGCAGAGGATCTGACAGGGAGATGTTTGCAACAGTTAACCACACCCCCTCCCTCACCTCTTCCAGAAGTGAGTTTTGTTGAAACCACTTGGGGAGTTCAAGATTTTTAAAGCTATATGCCACACATCTCCGTTCATGGCCCTGCAATAAAATTTTCTCAGTTTTAAGCTCCAATGTTCTGATATCGCTTGGCCTAACCATATTGGGTATATGAATATTCGTTAACACTAGCTCCTAAAGACTCATTTCTGTAGAGGGTAACTATCTGAGGGAATGCCTCATTCCAAAACCACATTCAGTCACTAAATTATGTGCAATTTAACATTCTTCCATAGAAAGCAAATTACCAAACACTGATGACTACAATAATTGCACTCATCTCACATGCTAGTAATGCTCAAAATTCTCCAAGCCAGGCTTAAGCAATATGTGAACCGTGAACTTCCTGATGTTCAAGCTGGTTTTAGATAAGGAAAAGAAACCAGAGATCAAATTGCCAACATCTGCTGGATCATGGAAAAAGCAAGAGAGTTCCAGAAAAACATCTATTTCTGCTTTATTGACTATGCCAAAGCCTTTGACTGTGTGGATCACAATAAACTGGAAAATTCTGAAAGAGATGGGAATACCAGACCACCTGACATGCCTCTTGAGAAATTTGTATACAGGTCAGGAAACAACAGTTAGAACTGGACATCGAAGAACAGCCTGGTTCCAAATAGGAAAAGGAGTTTGTCAAGGCTGTATATTGTCACCCTGTTTATTTAACTTATATGCAGAGTACATCATGAGAAACGCTGGACTGGAAGAAATATAAGCTGGAATCAAGATTGCCGGGAGAAATATCAATAACCTCAGATATGCAGATGACACCACCCTTATGGCAGAAAGTGAAGAGGAACTCAAAAGCCTCTTGATGAAAGTGAAAGTGGAGAGTGAAAAAGTTGGCTTTAAAGCTCAACATTCAGAAAACGAAGATCATGGCATCCGATCCCATCACTTCATGGGAAATAGATGGGGAAACATTGGAAACAGTGTCAGACTTTATTTTTCTGGGCTCCAAAATCACTGCAGATGGTGACTGCAGCCATGAAATTAAAAGATGCTTACTCCTTGGAGGGAAAGTTATGACCAACTTAGATAGCATATTCAAAAGCAGAGACATTACTTTGTCAACAAAGGATCGTCTAGTCAAGGCTATGGTTTTTCCTGTGGTCATGTATGGGTGTGATAGTTGGACTGTGAAGAAGGCTGAGCAGTGAAGAATTGATGTTTTTGAACTGTGGTGTTGGAGAAGATTCTTGAGAGTCCCTTGGGCTGCAAGCAGATCCAACCAGTCCATTCTGAAGGAGATCAGCCCTGGGATTTCTTTGGAAGGAATGATGCTAAAGCTGAAACTCCAGTACTTTGGCCACCTCATGTGAAGAGTTGACTCATTGGAGAAGAGTCGGATGCTGGGAGGGATTGGGGGCAGGAGGAGCAGGGGACGACAGAAGATGAGACGGTTGGATGGCATGACTGACTCGATTGACGTGAGTCTCAGTGAACTCCAGGATTTGGTGATGGACAGGGAGGCCTGGTGTGCTGCAATTCATGGGGTCACAAAGAGTTGGACACGACTGAGCAACTGATCTGATCTGATGGTTACAACAAATGGCCAGGTGAATTTAGGACAAAATAACTGTGACAAATGTTGTCATCAGTTCTTATTTGAGGACTACATATTCAGTCGCTAAATCATGTCTAATTTTTTGTGACCCATGTATTTTTTGTGCCCCATGCACGCCAAGCTTTCCTGTCCTTCCCCATCTCCCAGAACTTGCTGAAATTTATGTCTATTAAGTTGGTGATGCCAATCCAACTTTAAATCAGTGTTGGCCATAAATAGGGTGTACATTTTACTAATGATAGCATCCTAAATAGAAAAAAAAAATATTCATCAGGCACAGTGCCAGACACTGAAAACAAGTGTCTTAAGATTTCTCTTCTCTTGAAAATCAAAAGCACATGAAAAGTTTGATAAAATAACTTCCCCAAAAAGAGAACTAGCGCATTCTCTTTGCTGACAGGAAAACAAGACTGTGGATAACTGAACTATAACAAGACTCTAAGTTGAGCTAATTAAATTGGAACATTAGATTCTCTGTAAATCTATGTTCTATTGAGAGGTGCTTGCCTATTTAACTTCTCTGTTTATAGACTATATGCGAGAACATTTGCACTTTAGTAATTACAAAATACACTGAGAGAAAGTTAATTTTGCTATCAAATAGCAAACCGTTTACTTACTGTTCTTTTTGAAATATATGTTCTTCAATAACTATACCAACATATTTTATGATTACTTCTGTTTCAAACGTTATATAAATGGATTCATTTGAATCTCCATCGAGAAGAGGCACAGACTGTTATAAACTGGAATAATGAGCATATAGTTTTTCAAAACAATATGAAGAACACACATAATAAAGTGAAGATTCATATAAAATACACATATGCTTGTAATAAAACTTCATGATAAATGTAAAACTGCAACTGCAACTGATATTAATAGAGATTTGTTTAACATCTTGTAAGTATAGAAGAGAAACAAACCAAAAAAAAAAAAAAAGAGGGCAGGGGAGTTGATGCTGAACTTAAAATTTTGTGTGGAAACACTAAACAATAGTGGACAAAGCAATAACCAGGAAAACAAATTGTGCGTAGTGTTGCTCAATTAAAAATACTTTTTTTCTAATATACATGACTTCAACATATGAGTCCTTCATGAAAAAAATTATTAGAGGACTAATTAAGGAAAGTAATCATTGATAGCACAAACGGAGGCAGAAGTTTTACTGAGCAGAAGACCTTTTTAAACCTCAGATTAAAGATGAAACACTTGAAGAATTTATGGTAATAAAACAAAATGGAAATACAACAGATAACTTTTCAGAGTAGACTGGTGAAATTAGAACAATTGAGATAAAACTACAGACTTATTGGAATGGTCAAATACAAAAATCTGAAAAACCATTTACTG
This sequence comes from Tragelaphus eurycerus, assembly GCA_935064755.1. NCBI lineage: Eukaryota > Metazoa > Chordata > Mammalia > Artiodactyla > Bovidae > Tragelaphus > Tragelaphus eurycerus. The sequence continues at coordinate 3,051,261 of CAKXYN010000149.1, read as the reverse complement.
GCAAAGATGAGAGACAATAGGAACTCTCATTCATTGTTAGTGGGAATGCAATTTGGAAGCAATATCTTACAGCACGAAACGTTGTCATAAAACATGATTTAACAGTTATGCTCCTAGATAGTTCAGCAAATGATTTGATAGCTTCTTCCTACACAAAAACATGCACATGAGTTTTATTACAGCTTAATTCGTACTCTCTCTCTCTCTCACGTACACACAAATTGGAAGCGAAGTGTCCGTTAATAGACGACTGGATAAACAAACTTTGGTACATCAACATAACAGGGTATTATTCAAGAATAAAATGAAATGAGCTATTAAATTGCAAAAAGAAATGGGTGAAACCTGAATGAATGTTATTAAGTAAAGTAAGCTAGTCTGGAAAAGATTATACACTGCATGCTGCCAATTATATGACATTCTGGAAAAGGTAAAACTATAGAGAGAATAAAAATATCAGAGGCTTTTTTCATTTGTTTCAGAATAGTTTCACTAGTTTTGATAAGGTATGTCAACATTCAACATACCTCTCTTACTTTGACTCACAAATCCACTCAGTCACATTCTTCATTGCCCCCAGAGGTCATAGGTCTGCAGGAACCTCAACACCGAGGGGATTGAGGTTACCACCGGTTGACGTGGTAAGTTTTAGATTCTGCACACTGGACACAAATTTCACAAGCTACATCTTGAGCAGGGTTAAGGTATGAAACATGTAGTCTTCTTCAGAGGAAGACTTCTTTTTTCCTTCTGTAAGAGGAAAATAAACAGCCCTGATGGGCACCAGGAGTTCACACTTACTCTTGCACTCTCTCCTGCCAAATTCACTGTCATGTACATCAGCACAATGAAGAAAAGCCAGAGCAATGTGGTCTCAAGCCAGTCTTGGGCATGCTCTTGTAGATTCTGCCGAATTAAAAAGTGCCCTCTGCAGAGCATCTTCCCTGTATTTCTTTCACTTTCTCTCTCAGAGAAGTAAACATTAAGGCGTAGACACAGGTAACACCCATGGAAATGCACAGGAACGATTTGAGGGACCACATGGTGAACCTAGAGGAAATGGCTCCTCGTGTACTGGCTTGCCCTGGCACCTGGAGACTGAGGACCAGCCAGGGCTGGGCCCTTGCTGATGTCACATAGGGCCCCGCCCCAGCCAGAACCCATGCGGCCATTGTGACGACTTCAGGGGGAAGGATAAGGAGGCTCACAGAGGTCAATGGGTACAGTTCATTTCAGTTCAGTCACTCAGTCGTGTCCAACTCTTTGCGACCCCATGAATTACAGCACACCAGGCCTCCCTGTCCATCACCAACTCCAGGAGTTCATCCAGACTCAAGTCCATTGAGTCAGTGATGCCATCCAGCCATCTCATCCTCTGTCATCCCCTTCTCCTCCTGTCCCCAATCCCTCCCAGCATCCGAGTCTTTTCCAATGAGTCAACACTTAGCATGAAGTAGCCAAAGTACTGGAGTTTAAGCTTTAGCATCATTCCTTCCAAAGAAATCCCAGGGCTGATCTCTTTCAGAATGGACTGGTTGGACCTCCTTGCAGTCCAAGGGACTCTTAAGAGTCTTCTCCAACACCACAGTTCAGAATCATCAATTCTTCAGTGCTCAGCCTTCTTCCCAGTCCAACTCTCACATCCACACATGACTACTGGAAAAACCATAGCCTTGACTAGATGGACCTTTGTTGGCAAAGTAATGTCTCTGCTTTTGAATATGCTATCTAGGTTGGTCATAACTTTCCTTCCAAGGAGTAAGCGTCTTTTAATTTCATGGCTGCAGTCATCATCTGCAATGATTTTGGAGCCCAGAAAATAAAGTCTGACATTCTTTCCACTGTTTCCCCATCTATTTCCCATGAAGTGATGGGACTGGATGGCATGATCTTTGTTTTCTGAATGTTGATGGTCAACTGATAGTAGGTCAATGGTTAGTATTGCTTAAAGGAAGATGGCAACATTTCTAGCAGTTAGTTGCAAAAGGGTTGGGCGGTGACAGAATGCCACCTCCTTGCCAGTGTATTCTTTCTGAATACACTGGTGTTCTACTGGGAAGATAGGTCCCTCTTTCATTTTGATTTTTCCATTTGTTAAATCCAGACAATGGGTGAGCAGAGCTGACCCATGAGTTTGTGCCCCTGTGGAGCAGAGGGCAAAGTGGGAAAGAAAGATTGTAAAGGAGAGGCCATACACTAGGAGCCACTGATGTGTTTTGTGTGGCCTTCACTGTTCCTAAAAATGACTATTCTCAGTTGCTAAGTCGTGAGTGACTCCTTGAGACCCCATGGACTCTAGCCCTTCAGGCTCCTCTGTCCCTGGGATTTCCCAGGCAAGAATACTGGAGTGGGTTACCATTTTCTTCTTCAGGCACAGAGGATGTTTTAGGGCAGTGAAACTTTTCCGTGTGATGTTATGGTAAATAGATGACACTGCGTATTTTTCAAAACCCTTGGCATCTTACCACACATAAAGTGAATCAATGTATGCATATTAAAAAAAAATTGACATCAAGACTGGAATACAAAATTTGACTAAACAATCTAGTTATATTATTGTAAATATGTAAAACTACCTCAATCAGATTCCCTAACCTAAGTAACTTTGGAAATGAACAGAGTTTGCAAGGCTGAAAGCAAAAGATAAAAGCACTGTAATCTAGTTGATAGTGTTCTTTCTTGTAAGGGTACAGGTTAACAATTTTGATATGGTTACACATGCAAACGTGAATTAAACTGTTAAATAGATGGCACATGAGTATACGTACATGTATTTCTTTTCTCTGTGAGCTGAGTCTAAGAGAAATGATACTCCCCAAATGTGAAAGAAATAATGATTCAGAAATATGCATAGATTTTTGATTCCAATAGTTTTCCAAGGAAAGGAACCAGGCTTCTAGGGGAAATTGCTGATTATAGGGCTCAGAGAGGAAATATAGAAGAGGAGTCTGGGGAATATTATTGTATCAAAACAGAAGTGGGAGAAAAAAAAACACACCACAGTAATGGCATTATGTCAAAGAAGAGAGGAATGAGCTTCCAATGGCAAAAATTAGAAAAGAATGAGAAATGCAATAAATTAAGTAAGTCATCCTTTGGGGTTATTCTGCAAAGTATAAAGCAACTCTTCAAAAAGCAATTTGGTGAGATCTATCAAGACAGGCATCCATGATAGGGGGTCATGGTGCCATAGTGGGTCAGATGAGATGGTAGGGGTGAAGAGGATTCCATGCAGACAAAGTAGCCTAGTATGGGGCATCAGAACTCAAATAAGATGAAATGATAAGATCCACAAGAACAGGGAAGGGAGGTGTGTAGTATGATATGTGAGAACTTGAACACGGAAAAAAGGATATCCATCCCAGGATGTATCATGGACAGTCAGTGCCAAAGTGGGATTAAGAGGGCTTCTCAGAGCAGAAATGCCTGCCGCAAGAGTCAGTTTAGTCCAGAGGATATCAAATAGGAGGCTGTCCAGGCATGCAGAGTAAAAGCCTAAGTCCAGAGAAGTGGAAATCCACATGGAGGAGGGAGATTTGTGTAGAAGATCAGAGGCCAAGCAAGAGGATGAGGGCATCCATGCATGGAAGTGGGCATTTAGAGGCCCTGTGTGGGCAGTTAGAGGCTGAGTGGAACAAGGGGAGTATCTGAACGTAGGTGTATCCAGTTGCAGACTATCAACACCCAAGCAGGGTAAGGGGAGTATGTTTATAAAATGGTTGCCTGGAGTGGGTGTCAGGGTCTGAATATGTTGAGAAAGTCACATGGGTTGGGAAGAATCCAGAGTTTTGTGATATCAGAGCCAGAGTTTTGCAGGGAGGATACTCACACAAAGGCATTCACACACACACATGTACACTTCCCAGACTCTGTCCAATGAGAGGAACTGGGAAATTATGAGTATATACAAGTCTCATATATTGGATTCTAAATTCCATTTTCCACTAAAACTTTTGGGGATTTCTGGGAGAAATTGTTAATTCCATGGCAAGGTCAGGGAAAGTACAAGATGAGCCTGGAATACCTTGTACCAAAAGCATCAAATTGTTCAAAGAATAATGGCAATATGGCAAAAAGACAGAGAGCCTGGCTTAAGGAGTTTCCCACTGTCCGAGGCTGAAACAATATGAACAACAATATAAATAATGATAGTGACAAGTCATAATTCCCTTAGTAAAATAAGAGTCTATTAATCAAATCAATTTAATTAAATTAATAAATCTAAATTTTGGTGAGGAATAAAATATATATATATATATATACACACACACACATATACATATATGTGTGTGTGTGTATATATATATATATACTTTAAAACACAAAATAAAGTTTCAGTTACAAGTTAGGGGAGAGTAATTTGACAGTGGAGAAGCTTGACAGCAACCACCTTAATCAAGTGATCCAAGTGAACATCATCAATATTGGGACACATTGAAATCATAAACTACTTGATAAAATGAGATAATATGAACACAGTATTATTTCCATCATTTTCCTGTCAAAGTTGCAAAACAATATTCTTCATGAGCAAACACTGGATGAAGCAAAGTTGAGGAAAATTCTACAAAATAACTGTCCTCTAGTTTTGACATTCAAGTAATACTGCCTCACAGAATGAGCTGGGAAATGTTCCTTTCCGCTTCTATGGATACATTTAGAATGCATGTGTGGAGAATTGGCATGCCTTTTAGTTTGAGACTTGGTAGAAGTCAGCAGTGAGGCTATCTGGGTCTAGGTATGGTCAGGGGATTTTTGTGAGGTGGGTTGGGCAAGAAGTTTAAAAATGAATAATTCTACTGCTGCTACTGCTAAGTCACTTCAGTTGTGTCTGACTCTTTGTGACCCTGTAGACAGAAGCCCACCAGGCTCCCCCATCCCTGGGATTCTCCAGGCAAGAACACTGGAGTGGGTTACCATTTCCTTCTCCAATGCATGAAAGTGAAAAGTGAAAGGGAAATCACTCAGTCGTGTCTGACTCTTAGCGACCCCATGGACTGCAGCCCACCAGGCTCCTCCACCCATGGGATTTTCCAGGCAAAGTACTGGAGTGGGGTGCCATTGCCTTGTCTGGAATAATTCTATCTCTTTGCTATTCAGATTTTCAGTTTCTTCTTGAGTCAATTTCACCCATTTGTGTATTTCTAGAAATTTCTCCATTTCATCTAAATTTTCTAATTAGTGCCATCAGATCAGATCAGATCAGTCGCTCAGTCGTGTCCGACTCTTTGCGACCCCATGAACCGCAGCACGCCAGGCCTCCCTGTCCATCACCAGCTCCTGGAGGTCACCCAGACTCACACCCATCAAGTCAGTGATGCCATCCAGCCATCTCATCCTCTGTCTTCCCCTTCTCCTCCTGCCCTCAATCCCTCCCAGCATCAGAGTCTTCTCCAATGAGTCAACTCTTCGCATGAGGTGGCCAAAATACTGGAGTTTCAGCTTTAGCATCATTCCTTCTAAGGAAATTCCAGGGCTGATCTCCTTCAGAATGGACTGGTTGGATCTTCTTGCAGTCCAAGGGACTCTCAAGAGTCTTCTCCAACACCACAGTTCAAAAGCATCAATTCTTCGGCGCTCAGCCTTCTTCACAGTCCAGCTCTCACATCCATACATGACCACAGGAAAAACCATAGCCTTGACTGGGCGAACCTTTGTTGGCAAAGTAATGTCTCTGCTTTTGAATATGCTATCTAGGTTGGTCATAACTTTCCTTCCAAGGAGTAAGCGTCTTTTAATTTCATGGCTGCAGTCACCATCTGCAGTGATTTTGGAGCCCAGAAAAATGTGTTTATTTCTCTAAAGTTGGTGGTAATTTTTTCCTTTTCTATTCCTAATTTTAGTGATTTGAGTCTTATTCCTTCCTTGAATAATATAACAAAAGTTGTGTCAACGTACTGATCTTTCTAAACAATAAAATGTTCATTTGTTAAGTACCTCTGGGTTTTTCTATTCTATATTTCATTTATTATCCTGCAATACTGATTGTTTGCTATGGCTGCCTATTGGAGTTTGGTTTGCTGCATCCCCTACCTTAGGTGTAATGCGTTTTTGCTTTCATTCTTCTCAAAGTGAAAAAGCAAGAGAATTCCAGTAAAATATCTACTTATCCTTTATTGACTGTGCCAAAGTGTCTGATTGTGTGGACCACAACAAATGAAAATTCTTGATGAGATGGGAATACTAGATCACCTGACATGCCTCTTGAGATATCTATATGCAGGTCTGGAAGAAACAGTTAGAACTGGACATGAAACAACAGCCTGTTTCCAACTAGCAAAAGGAATACCTCAAGGCTGCTATTGTCACCCTGCTTATTTAACTTATATGCAGAGCATATCATGAGAAACACTGGGCTGGATGAAACACAAGCTTGAATCAAGATTGCCGGGAGAAATATCAATAACCTCAGATATGCAGATGACACCACCGTTATGGCAGAATGTGCAGAAGAACTAAGGAGGCTCTTGATGAAAGTGAAAGAGGATAGTGAAAAAGTTGACTTCAAACTCAACATTCAGAAAAATAAGATCATGGCATTTGGTCCCATCACTTCATGGCAAATAGATGGGTAAAGAGTGGAGAAAGTGACAGCCTTTATTTCCCTGGGCTCCAAAATCACTGAAGATGGTGACTGCAGCCATGAAATGAAAAGGCATTTGTTCCTTGGAAGAAAAGTTATGACCAACATAGACAGCATTTGAAAAAGCAGAGTCATTATTTAACCAAAGAAGGTCCATATAGTCAAAGCTATGGTTTTTCCAGTAGTCATGTATGGAAGTGAATGTTGGACTACAGAGAAAGCTGAGCACCAAAGAATTGATGCTTTTGAACTGTGGTGTTGGAGAAGACTCTTCAGGGTCCCTTGACTGCAAAGAGATCCAACCAGTTCATCCTAACGGAAACCAGTCCTGAATATTCATTTGAAGGACTGATAAAACTTCAATACTTTGGCCACCTGATGTGAAGAAGTGACTCATTTAAAAAGACCCTGATGTTGGGGAATATTGAAGGCAGGAGGAGAAGGGGATGACAGGATGAGATGTTTGGATGGCATCACCAACTCAATGGACATGAGTTAGAGTAAACTCCAGGAGTTGGAGATGGAAAGGGAGACCTGCCATGCTGCAGTCCATAGGGTCACAAAGAATCGGGTGTGACTGAGGGACTAACAGTTACTTACTTACATTACTCTTGTGCTTTTTTTATGATTTCCCTTTTGATACAATAAAATCCACCCGACTCCTCTACTATATTTTCTCTCTGAGTCCTACAATCAGTAATTTCTCCAAGAAGCCTGGCTCTTTTTATTGGAAAAGAGTACTGGAAACCAAGATCTGTGCTTATTTCTACATCATTGTTTCTTTCAGATTTTGAGAGTGTCATTTCTCTTGGACCCTTTCAGTTCACAAAACAAAGAAATACATGTATGTATACTCATGTGTCATCTATTTAACTATTCAGTGCAAGTATGCATGTGAAGACTATCAGGATGGTTAACCTATAATACAAGAGAAAAAAATACTATCAACTAGATTCCAGTGCTTTTATCTTTGTTTCAATCTTGCAAACTACATTCATTTCCAAAGTTACTTACGTCAGGGGATCTTAGTGAGGTGGCTTCATACATTTGTAATATAATTAGATTCCTTAGTCAAATTCTCCATTCCATTCTTGATGTCAAAATGTGTTTTTTAAAATATGCATACACTGATTCACTTTTTGTGTTGTAAGGGTCTACAGGTTTTGTCAAATTTATAGTGCCATGTATTTACCATAACATCATACAGAATAGTTCCATTGCCCTTAAACATCCTCTATGACTGGAGAGGAAATGGCAATCCACTCCACTATTCTTGTCTGGGAAATCCCAGAGACAGAGGGACCTGGTGGGCTACAATGCATGGAGTCTCATAGAGCCAGACACGAGTTTGTGACTGAGCGCAATCATTTTTAGCAACCGTGTTGGCCACAGAAAACACATCAGTGCCTGCTAGTTTGTGGCCTCTTGTTTAATAACTTTCTTTCCCAATAGGCTCTCTGTTCCACAGGGGCACATGCCCATGGGTCTGCTCTGCTTATCCAGTGTGTGGATTTAACAAATGGAAAAATAAAAATGAAAGATGTACCCACCCTCCCAGTAGAGGACCAGGTTCACAAATAATACAGTGGCAATGAGATGGCATTCTGTCACCCCCGCCCCCCAACACTTTTGCAACTACCCGCTGGAAATGTCGCCATCTTCCTTTAAGCCCTACTACTAGTTGACCCCTGAAAGCCTCCTTATCCTCCACCCTGAAGTCATCACAATGGCCACATGGGTTCCGGCTGGGGAGGGGCCTTGTATAACGTCAGAAAGGGCCAAGCCCTGGCTGGTCTTCAGTCTCCAGGTGCCAGGGCAGACCAGTACACCAGGAGCCATTTCCTCTCAGCTCCCCATGTGGTCCCTCAAATCCTTCCTGTGTATTTCCATGGCTGTTACCTGTGTCTATGCCTTAAGGTTTACTTCTCTGAGAGAGAAAGCTGTAGAAATTCAGGGGAAGATGCTCTGTAGAGGGCAGTTTTTTTTTTTTTCTTTTTCAGTTTATTTATTTTTTTTAATTTTATTTTATTTTTTAACTTTACAATATTTTATTGGTTTTGCCATATATGAAAATGAATCCACCACAGTTATACATGTGTTCCCCATCCTTAACCCTCCTCCCTCCTCCCTCTCCATACCATCCCTCTGGGTCATCCCAGTGCACCAGCCTCAAGCATCCAGTATCGTGCATCGCACCTGTACTGGCGACTCATTTCATATATGATATTATACATGTTTCAATGCCATTCTCCCAAATCATCCCACCCTCTCCCTCTTCCACCAAGTCAAAAAGACTGTTCTATACATCAGTGTCTCTTTTGCTGTCTCGTATACAGGGTTATTGTTACCATCTTTCTAAATTCCATATATATGCATTAGTATACTGTATTGGTGTTTTTTCTTTCTGGCTTACTTCACTCTGTATAGTAGGCTCCAGTTTCATCCACCTCATTAGAACTGATTCAAATGTATTCCTTTTTAATGGCTGAATAATACTCCATTGTGTATATGTACCAGAGCTTTCTTATCCATTCATCTTCTGATGGACATCTAGGTTGCTTCCATGCCCTGGCTATTATAAACAGTACTACAATGAACATTGGGATACATGTGTCTCTTTCAATTCTGGTTTCCTCAGTGTGTATGCCCAACAGTAGGATTGCTGGGTCATAAGGCAGTTCTATTTCCAGGTTTTTAAGGAATCTCTACACTGTTATCCATAGTGGCTGTACTAGTTTTCATTCCCACCAACAGTGTAAGAGGGTACCCTTTACTCCACACCCTCTCCAGCATTTATTGCTTGTAGACTTTGGGATAGCAGCCATTCTGACTGGCGTGAAATGGTACCACATTGTGGATTTGATTTGCATTTCTCTGATAATGAATGATGTTGAACATCTTTTAATCTGTTTGTTAGCCATCTGTATGTCTTCTTTGGAGAAATGTCTATTTAGTTCTTTGGCCCAATTTTTGATTGGGTCATTTATTTTTTCTGGAATTGAGCTGTAGGTGTTGCTTGTATATTTTTGAGATTAGTCCTTTGTCAGTTGCTTCATTTGCTATCATTTTCTCCCATTCTGAAGGCTGTCTTTTCACCTTGCTTATAATTTCCTTTGTTGTGCAAAAGCTAAATTTAATTAGGTCCCATTTGTTTATATTTGCTTTTATTTCCAATATTCTTGGAGGTGGGTCATAGAGGATCCTGCTGTGATGTATGTCAGAGAGTGTTTTGCCTATGTTCTCCTCTAGGAGTTTTATGGTTTCTGGTCTTACATTTGGATCTTTAATCCATTTTGAGTTTATTTTTGTGTATGGTGTTAGAAAGTGTTCTAGTTTCATTCTTTTACAAGTGGTTGACCAGTTTTCCCAGCACCACTTGTTAAAGAGATTGTCTTTAATCCATTGTATATTCTTGTCTCCTTTGTCAAAGATAAGGTGTCCATATGTATGTGAATTTATCTCTGGGTTTTCTATTTTGTTTCATTGATCTATATTTCTGTCTTTTTGCCAGTACCATACTGTCTTGATGACTGTGGCTTTGTAATAGAGCCTGAAGTCAGGCAGGTTGATTCCTCCAGTTCCATTCTTCTTTCTCAAGATTGTTTTGGCTATTCAAGGTTTTTTGTATTTCCATACAAATTGAGAAATTATTTGCTCTAGCTCTGTGAACAATACCATTGGCAGCTTGATAGGGATTGCATTGAATCTATAAATTGCTTTGGGTAGTATACTCATTTTCAGTATATTGGTTCTTCCAATCCATGAACATGGTATATTTCTCCATCTATTAGTGTCCTCTTTGATTTCCTTCACCAATGTTTTATAGTTTTCTACATATAGTTCTTTTGTTTCTTTAAGTAGATATATGCCTAAGTATTTTATACTTTTCATTGCAATGGTGAATGGAATTGTTTCCTTAATTTCTCTTTCTATTTTCTCATTATTAGTATATAGGAATGCAAGGGATTTCTGTGTGTTGATTTTATATCCTGCAACTTTACTATATTCATTGATTAGTTCTAGTAATTTTCTGGTGGAGTCTTTAGGGTTTTCTATGTAGAGGATCATGTCATCTGCAAACAGTGAGAGTTTTACTTCTTCTTTTCCAATTTGGATTCTTTTATTTCTTTTTCTGCTCTGATTGTTGTGGCCAAAACTTCCAAAACTATGTTGAACAGTAATGGTGAAAATGGGCACCCTTGTCTTGTTCCTGACTTTAGAGGAAATGATTTCAATTTTTCACCATTGAGATTAATGTTTGCTGTGAGTTTGTCATATATAGCTTTTATTATGTTGAGGTATGTTCCTTCTATTCTTGCTTTCTGGAGAGTTTTTATCATAAATGGATGTTGAATTTTGTCAAAGGATTTCTCTGCATTTATTGAGATAATCATATTGCTTTAATTTTTCAATTTGTTAATGTGGTGTATTACAGTGATTTGCGGATATTGAAGAATCCCTGCATCCCTGGGATAAAACACACTTGGTCATGGTGTATGATCTTTTTAATGTGTTGTTGGATTCTGATTGCTAGAATTTTAAGGATTTTGCATCTATGTTCATCAGTGATATTGGCCTGTAGTTTTCTTTTTTTGTGGCATCTTTGTCAGATTTTGTTATTAGGGTGATGGTGGCCTCATAGAATGAGTTTGGAAGTTTATCTTCCTCTGCAATTTTCTCAGAGAGATTGAGTAGGATAAGTGTTAGCTCTTCTCTCAATTTTTTGTAGAATTCAGCTGTTTAGCTGTCTGGACCTGGGCTCTTGTTTCCTGGAAGATTTCTGATAACAGTTTCAATTTCTGTGCTTGTGATGGGTCTGTTAAGATTTTCTATTTCATCCTGTCAATTTTATTGGCATATAATTGCTGATAGTAGTCTCTTATGATCCTTTGTATTTCTGTGTTGTCTGTTGTGATCTCTCCATTTTCATTTCTAATTTTATGGATTTGATTTTTCTTCTTTTGTTTCTTGATGAGTTTGGCTAATGATTTTTCAATTTTATTTATCCTTTCAAAGAACCAACTTTTGGCTTTGTTGATTTTTGCTATGGTCTCTTTTGTTTCTTTTGCATTTATTTCTGCCCTAATTTTTAAGATTTCTTTCCTTCTACTAACACTGGGGTTCTTCATTTCTTCCTTTTCCATTTGCTTTAGGTGTAGAGTTATGTTATTTATTTGACTTTTTTCTTGTTTCTTGAGGTATGCCTCTATTGCTATGAACTTTCCCCTTAGGACGGCTTTTACAATGTCCCACAGGTTTTGGATTGTTGTGTTTTCATTTTCATTCATTTCTATGCAAATTTTGATTTCTTTTTTGATTTCTTCTGTGATTTGTTGGTTATTCAGCAGCGTGTTGTTCAGCCTCCATATGTTGGAATTTTTAATAGTTTTTCTCCTGTAATTAAGATCTAGTCTTACTGCATTGTGGTCAGAAAAGATGCTTAGAATGATTTTATTTTATTTTATTTTATTTTATTTTGCATTTACCAAGGCTAGATTTATGGAGAGGGCAGTTTTTAATTCAGCAGAATCTACAAGAGCATGCCCGAGACTGGATTGAGATCACATTACTCTGGCTTTTCTTCATTGTCCTAATGTACTTGACAGTGTAGTTGGCAGGAGACAGTGGGGAAAGTAAAGTGCAGACTCCTACTTCCAATTAGGGCTGTTCATTTGGCTCTCACAGAAGGAAAAAAGAAAAGTCTTCCTCTGAATAAGACTGTATGTTTCATACCTTAACCCTGCTCGAGATGTACCTTGTGATATTTGTGTCTAGTGTGCGGAAACTGCAACCACATCAACCAGTGGTAACCACAACCCCCTCAGTGTCGAGGTTCCTGCAGACCTATGAGCTCTGGGGCAATTAAGAATCCAACAGACTGGATTTATGAGTCAAAGTCAGAGAGGAATTGTTGAGCGCTGACATACCTCATCTAAACTAATAAAATAACATTCAGGTTTCATCTATTTCTTTTTGTGATTTGATAGCTCAGTTCCTTTTATTCTTGACTAATATTCTGTTATGTTAATGTCATATATTAAAGGACACTTTGGTTGCTTCCAATTTGTGTGTGTGTCAGAGAGAAAGAGTATGATTTAAGCTGTTATAAAATTCATGTGCATGTTTTTGTGTGGGCAGTAGCTATCAAATAATTTCCTAAAATATCTAGGAACATAATTGTTAAATCAGGTAGTATGACAATGTTTAGCTCTGTAAGAAATTGCTTCCAAATTGCATTCCCACTAACAACAAATGAGAGTTGCTACTATCCCTCATTTTACAGGTAAATGGTTTTTCAGATTTTTGTATTTGACCATTCCAATAAGTCTGTAATTGTATCTCATTGTTCTAATTTCACCAGTCTACTCTAACATGTTCTGATTCTCATATTTCCATTGTGTTTTATTACCATAAATTCTTCAGGTGTTTCATCTTTAATCTGAGGTTTAAAGAGATCTTCTGCTCAGCAAAACCTTTGCCTCTGTTTATGCCATCAGTGATTACTTTCCCTAATTATCCTCTAATAATTTATTTTGAAACCTATATGCAGGTCAGAAAGCAACAGTTATAACTGGACATGGAACAACAGACTGGTTCCAAATAGGTAAAGCAGTATGTCAAGGCTGTATATTGTCACCCTGCTTATTTAAGTTATAAGCAGAATATATCATGAGAAACGCTGGGCTGGAAGAAGCACAAGCTGGAATCAAGATTGCTGGGAGAAATATCAATAATCTCACATATGCAGATGACACCACCCTTATGGCAGAATATGAAGAGGAACTAAGAAGCCTCTTGATGAAAGTGAAAGAAGAGAGTGAAAAAGTTAGCTTACAGCTAAATATTCAGAAAACCAAGATCATAGCATCTGGTCCCATCACTTCATGGCAAATAGATTGGTAAAGAGTGGAAACAGTGGCTGAATTTATTTTGGGGGGCTCCAAAATCACTGCAGATGGTGATTGCAGCCATGAAATTAACGACGCTTACTCCTTGGAAGAAAAGTTATGACCAACCTAGATAGCATATTCAAAAGCACAGAAATTACTTTGCCAACAAAAGTCCGTCTAGTCAAGGCTATGGTTTTTCCAGTAGTCATGTGTGGATGTGAGAGTTGGACTGTGAAGAAAGCTGAGCGCTGAAGAATTGATGCCTTTGAACTGTGGTGTTGGAGAAGACTCTTGAGAGTCCCTTTGACAGCAAGGAGATCCAACCAGTGCATTCTAAAGGAGATCAGTTCTGGGTGTTCTTTGGAAGGACTGATGCTAAAGCTGAAACTCCAATACTTTGATCACCTCATGGGAAAAGTTGAATCATTGGAAAAGACTCTCATGCTGGGAGGGATTGGAGCAGGAGGAGAAGGGGATGACAGAGGATGAAATGGCTGGATGGCATCACCGACTCCATGGATGTGAGTTTGAGTTAACTCTGGGAGGTGGTAATGAACAGGGAGGCCTGGCGGGCTGCAATTCATGGGGTCACAAAGAGTCGAATACGACTGAGCAACTGAATTGAACTGAACTGAATAATTTTTTCATGAAGGACTCCTAAGTTTAAATCATGTATATTAGAAAAAAAGTATTTTTAATTGAACAACACTGAACATGTTTTTTTTTTTTTTCCTGATTATTGCATTGTCCACTATTGTTCAGTGTTTCTACACAAAAGTTTAAGTTCATCATGAACTTCTCCCCTTTTACTTTGGTTTGTTTTGATTCTCTTCTATCCTTTCTAGATGTTAACCAAATCTGTAGTTGTACCAGTTGCAGTTGCAGTTTTACATTTATCATGAAGTTTCCTTACAAGTGTATGTGAATTTTATATGAATCTTCACTTTATTATGTGTCCTTCATATTGTTTTGAAAAATTATATGCTCATTATTCCACATTTTAAGAGTCTGTGCCTCTTCTCCATTGAGATTCAAAAGAATCCATTTATATAATGTTTGAAACAGAGAGCAATCATAAAATATGTTGGTATAGTTATTGAAGAAAATATATTTCAAAAAGAACAGTAACTAAACTGTTCGCTATTTGAGAGCAAAGTTCATTTTCTCTCAGTGTGTTTTGAAATTATGAAAGTCAAAATGTTCTTGTATATAGTGTATAAACAGAGAAGATAAATTAGCAATCACCTCAATAGAAGATAGATTTACAGAAAGTCTAATGTTCAGTTTTAACTAGCTCAACTTAGAGTCTTGTTATAGTTCAGTTATCCACAGCCTTGTTTTCATGTCACCAAAGAGAATGTGCTATTTCTCTTTGGGCGAGAAGATATTTTAATCACACTTTTCATATGCTTTGGATTTTCAAGAGAAACAAAATCTTAAGCACTTGTTTTCGAGTGTCTGGTAATGTGCCTGAAGAATATTTTTCAATTTAATATGTTATCATTAGTAAAATGTGGATTCTCTTTATTTCCAACACCTATTTAAAGTTGGATTGGCATCACTGACTCAATGGACATAAATTTCAGCAGGCTCTGGGAGATCGAGAAGGATAGGAAAGCCTGGCATGCATGGGGCACAAAAAATATATGGGTCACAAAAAATTAGACACGACTGAGCGACTGAAATGATCCTATTAAGTACAGTCATTGCAAAGTTATCAAAATAATATGTAGTCCTCAAATGAGAACTAATGACTTCTGTCACAGTTATTTTGTCCTAAATACACCTGGTAATTTTTTGTCACCATCAGTGTTTGGTAATTTGCTTTCTATGGAAGAATGATAAATTGCACATAATTTAATGATTGAATGTGGTTTTTGAATGAGGTATTCTCTCAGAGAGCTACCCTCTACAGAAATGAGACTTTACGTGCTACTGTTAATGATTACCCACATACCCAATATAGTTAGGCCAAGAAATATCAGAACACTGGAGCTTAAAGCAGAGAAAGTTTTATTGTAGGGCCAAGAAAGGAGATGGGAGGCATATGGCTTTAAATATCCTGAACTCCCCAAGAGTTTTCTACAAAACACACTTCTGGGGGAGGTGAGGGAGTGTCTGGAGACAGCATGGGAGATCCCACCCGTGACAAGGCCATGTGGAAGAGACCTGACAAGCAAGGTGGATCAGGACTCAAGGGACCCCTGGACCTGCTCAAGCATCTACCCCCAAACCAGAATCTGTCTGTCTTACCATTTTGTGCCTTTAACCAACTCTTCTGACATTAACAGGGGGCTATCCCCGACCACCTTTCTCTGGAAAAAGTCAACTTACGGCTTTAATTAATAAGTCTCCTGGGCATTATAAGAGTGTTTCAATTCAAACCCCTCTGATGGCTTTCTAGCTTGCCTGACAGGATTATCCAGACTCTTGCAGCTACGCATGTGATTGTTCACAGCCTCCCAACCATGAGAGACACGGGAAGCCTAAAACATTATAAAAATATAGAGCCTTTCAAAGAGTTAAAAACTATTAGAGTAGTGCTGGTGTAAGATTTCATTGTTGAGCCAATGCTTGCTGCCAACTGCCCATATCCCTTATACATTGTGCACCTGGGAGTGCATTAGTTAACATAGTTGGAATTTAAGAAAAACAAGTAGTAACCTTGGAATTAACCACATCAGACCTTTGAGCTAATTGGTTCTTTCTTTGTTGTAATTCACTGCACCTTTGCTCCGTGAGTATGTAACTCTGTTTACCACTTTCTGAGGCTGGCATAGATTAGAAATATAAAGAAAAAACACTTCAAGGGAAAATAAGTTTTCTGGTTGAGCAGGCTTTATCAAAAAAGGGTCATAAAATGTCCACAGGCCTCCAAGGCCAGAAGATAATGTACACAACATTGTTTATGGGAAAGGTATGAAGAAAAAATCCTGGTTTCGATAAAGACAAAACAGATGTAATGTTTGGGCTGACTCTGCATGACTTTGCATCTTTCATTTCCCTCTATGTACAAGTCAAGGTATAAAAGTTCCTTTTGAAAATAAAATTATGGGCCTTGCTCACCGAAGCTTGGTCTCCCCATGTCATATTCTCTCTCTCTCTCTCTCTCTCTCTCTCTCTCTCTCTCTCTCTCTCTCTCTCTCTCTCTCTCTCTCTCTCTCTCTCCCTAGCCAATGCCGTCTCTCCTGATGGTATCCCTGGATCCTGCTGGGGCTGGACTCCGGCAAGAGAGGGGTGTGATTAACTGTTGCAAACATCTCCCTGTCAGATCCTCTGCTACTGAAATAACGTCACAGTGAGGTAACAGTGTAAATGTAAGCCTCTGTTTAGACAAATATTATTCCCTATGCTGAAAGAAAACCTTCCAACCTTGACTTTCACATTCAAAGTTCCTGTTTAGGAGGAGGGGGCACCCTTGCAGGCTGGTTACCTGACTGGGAGCATTCATCCAGCACTGAAACTTGATCCTCACACCAGTAGCCAGTCCAAGCTGAAGAGGCAGCTCTCAGTCTTTGGCCCTCCTCTTAACAAGGTCCCATACATTGCTCAACCTTCTTCAATGAGGGAGCCAAGTGTCCAGCATGCAGCCTGCCCTCAGTCTCCTCAGTATACCCAGTGGCCTGGGACTGGGTCCTATAGAATGACTTATGCAGAAGCCAGAACTGTTTGATTATGGAGGCATGGATGGGAGAGCTTGGCTATTGCTCTGAACCTGGTGCCAGGCCAGTGAATGGCTCTAGCAAGCAGCTCTGGGACTCTGCAAGACACAGCCTTTTGCCTGTCCCCAGGTGCCCTGGCTTGCTCCCCAGCTCGAAACCAAAGTACCTGGAGGGCCCTGAGCAAAACCTGCAATATATCTTTATCTAAACTCCTCTGAGAGGCTGACTCTGGTGGAGCTGAATTTTCAAATTCACTAATGGTCCTGAGCTCAGTGTGCAGCTCCATATTCCTCATGCCCTCTTACAGTATCTTCTTTGGTGAGATTATTCAACGTATGACTAAAGTTGGTACCTTGGACCATCATGGTCCATTTACACTAGCTCTAGATAACCACATTCAACTCTCTGTTTCTATAACTCAGGTATTTTAACTAACAATATCATGTGATGATAAAGTTTATGTCTTCTTCTAACTAAAATATTTTACTTAGCATAATGTCTCTAAAGACATATATATTGGAAATCAGGAAACCATTTATTTATTCACTGCTTGAGATATAGTTGTATTGTAATATTCTAAAATCAGTCTTTATTTGAGTATAGTTACTTTATATTGTATTACTTTCTGCTGTACATCAGTGTGAATCAATTATATGCTTACCTAAATCCCTTCATGCTGGATTGTCTTCCCATTTGTGTCACCAGAGCACTGAGTAGAGTTCATTGTACTTTTCTTTTTTTATTTTGTTAGTAATTTAAATTTATTTCTTTATTTTAATTAGAGGATGATTACTATACAACTTTGTGATGGTTTTTGCCATATATCAAACTTAGTGAGCCATAGGTACACGTGTGTCCAACACATCCTTAAGCCAACACCACATACCTCAATATCATATGAATATTGGGTTCTTAGAGTTCACTGGTTTTGGATGCTGAGCTTCATGCATATGTACATGTGAAGTAAGACTTTTCTGCATGAAATATGTACATTTCTATGCTTCACAAATGAAAATATGGGTGTAAAGTTTTCCTTCTTCAGTGGAGAGGAAGTGGAGGAAGGACTGACCCTGGAGAAGGGAGAGGCGTTGGGGATCAGCAAGTGTTCCAGCTGCTGGTGGAAGACATCATTGAGGAGGTTGAAGTGATGCCAGAGGAGAAGCAGGAGAAGCTGTCCTTGCAGGAGTGGGAGGAGAAGCCAGAGGAGCAGGACCAGGAACATACAAGGACAGGAGCCTCAAGTGACCAGCCCTCACTGGAGGCGCTGTAGGTGCTGGCAGCCCTGCAGGTGGAACTGAGCTCCATGAATGAGAAAGGCCCCAAAGCCTATCTTTGGCTCCAGAGGAAGGACCATCAGAAGAGAAAGTGTCCCTTGAATCAGAAAAGTGCCATAATCCAGGGCATCCTGAGTTTCTGGGCCAAAGCCGTATCCTTACTGTCACTTCTTCAGGGTCAAATGCTCAGGAAGAGGAGAAGGAAAAGGAGGAGGAGAAGGAAAAGGAGCAGGAGGACAGGTAGGGGTGAGGGCACCAGCAAGCTGAGGGGGGCCAAGGGAATTGGGAGGCAAGGTAAAAGAGGGCAGGAGGAGTTGTGAGCTCCACAGGCACAGTGCCAGCAGAACCTGGGAATCTCTCTACCTGTATGTGTCTGAGCAAATGACTATGGGAGGCTCATTTTGGCTTGCATCTGCATAGAAGCCACACACTTTGGCATGGAATGTATGTCATCAGTGACCAGAGACCATGTGCCAGGTGACTCCATTATATCCATGCCACCCCTTGTGAAGACAGGGAGCAGGTAAGAGACCCAAGGATCTCTTGCTAAATGCACAGACACACACTCACTGGCCCATGGAGAAAGCATGCTACAGGGACTGCAGATCCTGAAGTTTAAAGCAATTGACATGCCAATACCCAGGATACATGCTGGGCATACATCAGTAGCGGTAAGAAACAGATCCTCCCTTGGGGTATGCGGACAAGAGTCCCAGAGAACCACAGGGGACCCAGAAGGATGACTGTGTTAGATGGTGTGGCAGGGGCTGGGGATGTCAGTGTGGCCACCGGGAAAGTGGGAGTACCCAGAACCCTAGAAGATGCCTGTTCTGGTGTCTTCACTCTACCAGAGGCTAACTCTGTTACTCAAGACTCTTCCTTTCCCGGCATGGGGCATGACTAAGCTCCTTGACTTACAGCAGATAATGAACCACCACCAGATGCCCGTCATGATCAGAGAACAAGATGAAGACTTTCTTCTATAACCAGTGTGTTCTCTTGACAAAACTCTATTGGCATTTGCCCTGCTTCATTCTGTACTCCAATGCCACATTTGCCTGTTACTCCAGATATTTCTTGACTTCCTACATTTGCATTCCAGTCCCCTGTAATGAAAAGGACATCTTTGTTGGGTGTCAGTTCTAAAACATTTTGTAGGTCTTCACAGAACCATTCAACTTCAGCTTCTTCAGTAATACTGGTTGGGGCATAGACTTTGATTACCATGATATTGAATGGTTTTCCTTGGAAACGAACAGAGATCATCCTGTCATTTTTGAGATTGCATCCAGGTACTGCGGTTTGGACTCTTTTATTGACTATGATGGCTACTCCATTTCTTCTAGGGGAATCTGGCCCACAGTAGTAGATATAATGGTCATCTGAGCTAAATTCACCCATTCCAGTCCATTTTAGTTTACTGATTATTAAAATGTTGACGTTCACTCTTCCCATCTCCTGTTTGACCACTTCCAATTTGCCCTTGATTCATTTCCCTAATATTCCAGGTTTGAAGCATTATGACCATGCTTCCATCACCAGTCACATCCACAACTGTGTGTTATTTTTGCTTTATCTCTGTCTCTTCATTCTTTCTGGAGTGCTCCACTGATCTCCAGTAGCATATTGGGCACCTACCGCCCTCGGGATTCATCTTTCAGTGTCCTATCTTTTTGCCTTTCATACTGTTCATGGGGTTCTAAAGACAAGAATACTGAAGTGGTTTGCCATTCCCTTCTCCAGTGGCCCACATTTTGTCAGAACTCTCCACGTCTACCCATCCCTCTTGGGCACAGCATGGTTTATAGTTTCATTGAGTTAGACAAGCTGTGGCCCATATGATTAGACCACTCCTTACATTGAACATGTGGTATTTCCTCACAACCACCACTCCTGATCTTGGGCATTTGGTATCTCCTCACGGCCCCTACTCCTGATCTTGGACCTGGGGGATCTCCTCTCAGCTGCTCCCTGCTCCAGTGCCACACAGCCATCACTCCTCTGCTGATTCTGTGTGGTGGAAATAAAACTGAAAGTTTTGGGCTAAATGTGCCAATTATAGAACACATTTAATCCAGCTTTCTACAAAACACCAGTGACAACAATACTTCACATTTGTTTCACACTTTAGTTTGTGTCATGTTTTTGTTTGTAGTCTTTTCAGTGCTGCTTTCTAATAACCAATTTTACTGGTTTTTCAATAAATCCTCTGGGCTCCCTCTTCAGCAGCTCTGGTCTGGCCTCTGGCCCTGGGACCAACAAAGGTCCCTCAGCTCCTTGGAGTCAGATTAACCCCAGCCTCTTGGTCCCACTTTCCAGAGTTGTAAGGAGTCATTAAGAGCACTCCATCCCTCCCACACGCCTGCAAGCAGACAGCTGTGTCTAGAGTTCAACAAGTACCACAGTCTAGACCCCAGGGATCCTGGCAAATATGGGGCAGGACAGATAGAGGGCAGGCAGAGTGGTGCTGGGCAGTGTCCACGGCCAGGCCTGGGAGCAATGGCTCCTGCCCAGACCTCGCATAAACCCAAAACTTTCTGACTGTCATCACCTCGTGGCAGGCCTATCCATCCCTGTGTCCTCAGAGGTCTCTGCTCATGTGCTCTTTTCCCAAACTGGGCTTTTCTCTTTTTTTGGCCCATAGGAGCCTGGTGGGCCACAGTGCGCAGGTTTGCAAAGAGTCTGACATGATTTAGCCAGTAAATGACAATAACCAGTAGATGAGAAAGCAAAGGAAGGTTAAAAGAAAACAAAGCAATGAAAACTACTGTCACTGTCATTAGAAGGTAATTGAGGACCTGCCATCACCCTAAGGAACTTTCAGATGAACACACAGTTGGAAACTGTACTGTGTTCTTACATCAGTTCTTACATTTTTGTACATGTGTACAAAAATACACATTCCTGCTATAATTTAACAGAAAAGCCTTGTCAAATAACAATAATTATCATGATAATCAGTCTCTGCTATTCAACAATATACTCTTCATTTTCAACACATATTTGTTTAATATTTAATCAGTGTCAGCAGGCATTCTCTAAGGGCTTCCCTGGGGGTGCAGACAGTAAAGAATCTGCCTGCAATCAAGGGATCTGGCTTTGATCCTTTGGTGGGGATGATTCCCTGGGGAAGGAAATGGTCAATGTCTAACAACTCCAGGACTTTCGATCACTAGAGACCTCCTAGCCCCATAGAACATTAATAGATGAGTGCCCTCACAAAAGCCTCCATCTCAACACTAAGAGTAAGCCACACCCAAAAGCCAGCAAGCTGTAGTGTGAAACACCCCTCACCTATCCTTCAGCCAAATAAGGCACAGCCTTGAACATCGGCAGACAGCCTGCTCAAAGCCATACTGAACACATAGACGCCTCAAAGCACACTACTGGACTCAGCCACGGCCCTTCAGAAAGACAAGATCTAGTTCCACAAACCAGAACACAAACACAAATTCCCCAACCAGGAATCCTTCACAAGGCATTGGTACAACACCACTCAGGAGAGGTAGACTCCATAATTAAGAGGAACTACAACCTTTCAACCAAGAAAGGAATCACAAATACAGTAAATTAAACAAAACAAAATGACAGAGAAACATCCATCAGATAAAGGAACATGGCTAAAACCCAAAGGACTGAACAACAAAAATAAACAAATGAGACCTAGTTAACTTAAAAGCTTTTGCACAACAAAGGAAATTATAAGCAACGTGAAAAGACAGCCTTCAGTATGGGAGAAAAAAATAGCAAATGAAACAACTGACAAAGAACTGATCTCCAAAATATATAGGCAGCGTATGCAGCTCAATACCAAAAAATAATCAACCCAATCTACAAGTGGGCAGAAGACCTAAATAGACACTTCTCCAAAGAAGACATACAGACGGCTAAAAAACACATGAAAAGATGTTCAACATTGCTTATTATTAGAGAAATGCAAATCAAAACTACAGTGATGTACCATCCAACAAGGGTCAGAATGGCCATCATCAAAAAGTCCACAAACAGTAAATGCTAGAGAGGGTGTGAAGAAAGGGGAATCCTCTTGCACTATTGGTGGGAACAGAGGCTGATACAGCCACTATGGAGAACAGTATGGAGATTCCATAAAAAACTAAGAATAAAACTACCATATGACACAACAAATCTACTACTATGCATATACCCAGGGGAAACCATAACTGAAAAAGACATATGTACCTCATTGGTCACTGCTGTACTATTTACAACAGTTAGGACATGGAAGCAACCCAGATGTCCATCAACAGATGAATGGATAAAGAAGCTGTGGTATACATATACAGTGGAAAATATTCAGCCATAAAAAGGAACACATTTGAGTCACTGTAATGAGGTAGATGAACCTAGAGCCTATTATGACAACCCAGAGGGATGGTATGGGGAGGGAGGAGGGAGGAGGGTTCAGGATGGGGAACACATGTATACCTGTGGTGGATTCATTTTGATGTATGGCAAAACCAATACAATATTGTAGTTAAATAAAATAAATTTTTTTAAAAAGTGAAGTAAATCGTAAAGAAAAAGACAAATACTGTTTGTTAGTGTATAGATAGGGAATATGGCATTGATGAACCTACTTGCAGGGCAGCAATGGAGATGCAGATATAGAGAAAAGACTTGTGGACACAGTGCCAGAAGGAGAGGGAGGGATGTATTGACAGATTAGCATGGAAGCATATACATGTGTAAAGCAGAGAGCCAGTGGGAATTTGCTCTATTACACAGGGACCCCAATCTGTGACACCTAGAGGGGTGGGATGGGGAGGTTTTTAAGAGGGAGGGGACATGTGTATACCTATGGCTGATTCATGGTTATGTACAGCAGAAACCATCAAAATATCATAAAGTAATTATTCTGCAAGTAAAAATGAAATAACACTCTGTAAAGAAAGGAAAAAGAACAGGTATAGAGTACCTTTCACTTACTGATTTCTGGATCTGTTCCAAGCTACACCACATCAACCACTATGAGGATAAGAAATCTCAAGAGAACATCTCATAACGGCTTTGCAAATACACATTAGAGTAAATGAACGAACCAATACACACAGTGAAAAGGGTTAAACAGCATCACTGAATGCAGTGCCAGCGCTGAATTTCACAGGTTTCACAAGGGGCATGCCAGTCAACCCACTAAGCCTCCCTGAACGAGCAGGAAAGGATGGGGACATGAGTTATGGAGTTTCTTGGGGTTAATGCAAATCACTGCAAAAATAGTTCTGAGGCTCTCAGTTTAAGAAAATGAGAGTCAGAGAGACCCGCTGCTAAGGAATAGTCACTTCACACACACAGAAATCTGGTCTCTCATTTAAAGAGGGCAAGGGGTCAAGCAGAGAAATCAAACACACCTCCAGGTATATGCCTCCTCCCTGCCTGATTGTCAACCAGCTCTCCTACCAACCAGGCAACCACAGATTAACTCTGTCGCTTGGGAACACATATATTGGTCCAGCACCAACTCCATCCATGCCAGGTCAGCACACAGACCACCCCAGTTCCATCCATGTCAGGTCAGCACACAGACCACCGGAGCTCCATTCATGCCAGGTCAGCACACAGACCACCTCAGCTCCATCCATGCCAGGTCGGCACACAGACCACCTGAGCTCCATCCATGCCAGGTCAGTGCATAGACCACCTGAGCTCCATCCATGCCAGGTCAGCGCACAGACCATCCAAGCTCCACCCATGCCAGGTCAGCACACAGACCACCCCAGTTCCATCCATGCCAGGTCAGCACAGACCACCTCAGCTCCATCCATGCCAGGTCAGTGCATAGACCACCCGAGCTCCATCCATGCCAGGTCAGTGCACAGACCACCCTAGCTCCACCCATGCCAGGTCAGCACACAGACCACCACAGCTCCATCCATGTGAGGTCAGCACACAGATCACCCCACCTCCACCCATGCCAGGTCAGTACACACAGCACCCCAGCTCCATCCATGCCAGGTCAGCACACAGACCACCTCAGCTCCATCCATGCCAGGTCAGTGCACAGACCACCCCAGCTCCACCATGCCAGGTCAGCACACAGACCACCCCAGCTCCATCCATGTGAGGTCAGCACACAGATCACCCCACCTCCACCCATGCCAGGTCAGCACACAGACCACCCCAGCTTCATCCTTGTGAGGTCAGCACACAGATCACCCCACCTCCACACATGACAGGTCAGTACACAGACCACCCCACCTCCATCAGAGCAAGGTCAGCACTTAATCACCCTAGCTCCATTCGTGCCAGGTCAGCACACACATTGTTCATGATGCCTGCCCTGCTTTCCCCATACAGAGCCCATTTTCTGAATTCATTTTCCATTAGTTACATTCCTTTTGCCCACATATCCTCACAACCTATCTGCATTGCCCCATCCACCTTCCTCTCTCCTCTGCATTTTAGAACTTTCTCTCAGGAAGTTCTCCACCTTTTCTGTCACTGAGTACAACCCCCTTTCACATCTTCGCATCTTTTCTCATCCTCCATTATCACATCATCGTGGTTATATGGGTCATGAAGATCTTTTTTGTATAGTGTTTCTGTGTATTCTTGCCACCTCTTTTTAATATTTTCTGCTTCTGTTAGGTCCATACCATTTCTGTCCTTAATTCTGCCCATCTTTGCATGAAATGTTCCCTTGGTTCCCATGAAAAGATCCCTTGAAGAGATCTCTGGTCTTTCTCATTCTATTGTTTTCCTCTATTGTTTGTATTGATCACTGAGGAATGCTTTCTTATCTCTCTGTGCTATTCTTTGGAACTCTGATTGCAAATGTTTATATGTTTCCTTTTCGTCTTTGCCTTTAGCTTTTCTTCTTTGCCTTTAGCTTCTCTTCTTTTCTCAGCTATTTGTAATGCATTCTCAGACAGTCATTTTGCTTTTTTTTTTTTTTCATTTCCTTTTCTTGGGGATATACTTGATCACTGCCTGCTGTACAATGTCACGAACCTCTGTCCATAGTTCTTCAGGCACTCTGTCTATAAGATCTAATCCCTTCAATCTATTTGTCACCTCCATTGGATAACGGTAAGGGATTTGATGTAGGTCATACCTGAATGGTCTAGAGGTTTTCAATACTTTCTTCAATTGAAGTCTGAATTTTGCAATATGGACTTCATGATCTGAGCCACAGTCAGCTCCAGGTCTTGTTTTGCTAACTGCATAGGGCTTCTCCATTTTTGGCTGCAAATAATATAATCAATCTGATTTTGCCATTGACCACCTGGTAATGTCCAGGAGTAGAGTTTTCTCGTGTGTTGTTGTAAGAGGGTGTTTGCTATGACCAGTGTGTTCTCTTGGCAAAACTCTGTTAGCCTTTGCCCTGCTTCATTGTGTACTCCAAGGACAAATTTGCCTGTTACTCCAGGTATTTCTTGACTTCCTGCTTTTGCATTCCAGTCCCCTATAAAGAAAAGGACATCTTTTTGGGTGTTAGTTCTAGAAGGTCTTGTAGGTCTTCATAGAACCCATCCACTTCAGCTTCTTCAGCATTAAAGATTAATCAGTTTGATTAGTTTTCTGTGATTGTGGTTTTTATTCTGTCTGCCCTCTGACTGGCAAAGATAAAAGGCTATGGAAGCTTCCTGATAGGAGAGACTGACTGTGGGGGAAACTGGGTCTTGTTCTAATGGGCAGTGCCATGTTCAGTAAAATCCAACGTGACAAAATGGCAGAGTAGAAGGATGTGTGCTCACCTTCTCCTGTGAGAACTCCAAAATACAACTCACTGCTGAACAACTATCAAGAGGAGAATGTTGGATCCCACCAAAAAAAAATATCCCATGTACAAGGGCAAAGAGGAAGCTCCAACAAGATGGTAGGAAGGGCAAAATCATGTTTAGAAGCAAACCCCATACCCGCAAGAGACACTGAGCTTGGAGGGCTCAAACAAAACCTTGTGCGCCCCAGGAGGCACCACAGAGACTGACCAGACCTGCCTTTGAGTGTCTTAAGTGTCTCCTGCAGAGGCACTGGTCAGCAGTGCCTGCCACAGGGGCAGGGGCTCGGGGTGCAGCAGTCCTGAGTGTGGCATAAGCCCTCTTGGAGGAGTTTGCCATTAACCCCACCATAAAGACACTGAGCAGATGACCCACAAACTGCAGAGCAATTATACCAAAGCAACTATCACACTGTTAAGAAAGTCCTCAGACCCTCAACAGATTTCCCAACCTGGGGATCTGGCAAAGAGGCTGAGAACCCCCAGGGAATTAGACTTTGGAGGCCAGTGGGATTTGATTATAGAACTTCCACAGGACTAGGGAAACAGACTCTTGGAGGGCAAAAACAAAACCTTGTGCACACCAGGACCCAGGAGAAAGGAGCAGTGACCCCAGAAGAGAATTACCCAGACTTGCCCGTGAGTGCCCAGGGTTTTGCAGTGGAGGCATGTGTCAGGGGTGGCCTGCTGCAGGGTCGAGGGCACTGGGTGTGGCAGTGAGTGCACGAGACCTTTTGAAGGAGGTCGCCATTGTCTTCATTACCTCCACCATAGTTTGGTCTCTGGTAAAACAACAGGGAGGGCCACAATCCCGCCCATTAACAGAAAGTCGTGTTGATGGGCATTTAATATTCAAAATGTCCGAGGGTTTCTAAATAAAAAATCAACTGATCTCCTGGAGTCTCCAAGGGCTGCTCACCAAAAAAGACTTCATAACTGGGTAGACCATCACAAAGCCAATTTTAACAGGTACCTTTAACTCACACTTTAAAAAACTGAAAGAGACACGTGTACCCCAATGTTCATCACAACACTGTTTATAATACCCAGGACATGGAAGCAACCTAGATGTCCATCAGCAGATGAATGGGTAAGAAAGCTCTGGTACATATACACAATGGAGTATTACTCAGACATTAAAAAGAATACATTTGAATCAGTTCTAATGAGGTGGATGAAAGTGGAGCCTATTATACAGAGTGAAGTAAGCCAGAAAGAAAAACACCAATACTGTATATAACACTCTGTCTCTCTCTCTCTCTCTCTCTCTCTCTCTCTCTATATATATATATATATATATATATATATATATGGAATTTAGAAAGATGGTAACAATAACCCTGTATATGAGACAGCAAAAGAGACACTGATGTATAGAAGTCTTGTGGACTCTGTGGGAGAGGGAGAGGGTGGGATGATTTGGGAGAATGGCATTGAAACATGTATAATATCATATATGAAATGAGTCGCCAGTCCAGCTGCAATGCACAATACTGGATGCTTGAGGCTGGTGCACTGGGATGACCCAGAGGGATGGTATGGGGAGGGGAGGGGGGAGGAGGGTTCAGGATGGGGAACAGGTGTATATCTGTGGTGGATTCACGTTGATATATGGCAAAACCAATACAATATTGTAAAGTAAAAAAATAAAATAAAATAAAAATTTAAAAATCACATGAAAAGGTGTCAAAATTGCTAAATATTAGGGAAGAGTGTTCGGTATCACCTCACACCAATCAGAATGGATCGTCAAGCACTCTACAAAGGTTAAATCCGCCAGATGCCATGAAGAAAACGGAACCCTCCACCTACGTTGCTGTAAATGAAAATAGGTGAAAACCACTATGGATGACAGCATGGACATGCACCAATAATGAAAGTGAGAATGAAATTTGAATATCCCTGAAACCATACACAAATATAAACTCCAAAGAAGATAAAGATCTAAATGTTGGACGGATACTATGCAATTTTGAGGACTATATAGGGGGGACATGTGGTAACATCAATTCCATGAAGTGTCCCCAGAATAATGAAAAATGAACCAAAGCTAAGAAAACAGGACTGAATTAACCTTAAAAGCATTTGCACAGCAAAGGGACCCTAAATGAAAGAGAAAGGCAGTCCTCAGAATGGGAAAAAAAAAAAAAAAATATTTGCTAACAAAGATGTCCACAAGGAATAAAGAAGATGGGGTACATAGACGATGATCAGTCACTCAGCCATAACAAGCAGGAAAGAATGCCATGGGTGGCCTCAGGAATTAAGTAGACATGATCATAGCAAGTGAGGTGAGAGAGAGAGGGAGGGATATTAGCATAAGTTATCACTTGTAGCTGGGATCTAAAAATAGATACAGCTGAACTTCTTTACCAAAGAGAAACAGTCTCACAGACTCAGAAAGAATCAATGGTCCCCAGAAAGAAAAATGAAAAACAAAACAAAACTGTGGGACATGGAGTAATGAACTGATTCAATCTAACATAGGGAGGTTAACATTATTAAAAAAAAAAAAAAAACCTCCACCAGGAACCACTGGGTAAACAGGAATCCTATTCAACACTGTAACATCCTATATCAGAAAAGAACCTGGGAGAGAAGATACACATATCTAAGTACAAGTGAATCAAGTTGCTGTCAAACGAAAAGAAAAACAAAAAACACCCACAACCTTGTCATTCAACTACATACGCCAATTCAAATTAGGGAATAAAAGTATAAAAAAGGAATCAGAAAGGCTGACTCTACTGCCCTCAGGACATGGTGACCCAGATGGTGTCACATCCCTGGAGCCTGAGCTGGTTTTGATCCCATGACTGGAGGGACTCAGTGCAGATGGAGCTGTGAGCATGTGCCAGGAAATGTGACCCCACAATGGACCTGGGGTGTCTCCCTCCCTCTGCATGAGCACCCAATCTCCAGATGATGGTGGAACCTCAAGTAGAGAAACCAAACCTACATCACCCAAGAATTGGTGGACCTCTGAGCTAGGTCCACCTGGCCACTCTATGTTTGCAAGGTCCCCTGGCCACTCTATGTCCCCTAGGCTGGGGTTCTTACCTCCAGCCTCTGTCCTTAGGGTCACCCCACCTACAGAAGACAGCACCCTCTGCAGAGTGGTGTCCACAAACTGGGATGTGTCCTGGGGACCCTGGGTAAGGGGAAAGGAGAAATGAGACTCAAGCCTTGGCACATTCCAGTCTAGATGACAATTCATGAACAGAGTTTTCCATGAGACTCAATGCCTGAGGACCAGAGTGGGGCAGGAAGCAATGCTGTTTCCTTAGAACCATCTTCCAGAAAAACAACTTTAAATCTAGTGCTACTGGGCTCTTCATATTCACAAGGCCTGTGGAACTGTAAATGACCCCTCCCTTCAAGTCATGTCCCAGGGTAGATCATCAGACAGGAATTCAAAACAAGGCGACCTTTCAAGAAAACAATGTCAAGAGGTAAACTGTAATCACTCTGTACAGTATAGAAAAGCACCTGGAAAGTTTGTCCAGCTCACTATATATTCAGTTCAGTTGCTAAGTTGTGTCCAACTCTTTGCAATCCCATGGACTGCAGCACACCACTATGTATTAAATCCAGGCAAATAAAAACTCCCATGAAAAATCCCCTCCCACAGGTCAGAGTGGCCACTGTCTAAAAATCCAAAGAGAATATGGGCTACAGAGGATGGAGGCAAAAGGGAATTCTCTCATAATCTCAGTGGGTGTGTAAATTGGTGCAGGAACTATCAAAATCAGCCAGGAGGTTCTTTATCAACTAAACATCCAGAAACCACATGGCCCAACAATCCCATGTCTGGGCCCAGAGAAAATCAGAATTCACAGTGACCCGTGCACCCTTGTTTTAAGGGCAGCTGTAATGACAATGGCCAAGAACTAGAATTGTTCCTGGCCAAAATCTTGGCTTCCTCTGCCCAGTGAAGCCACATAAAAAATACAGAGACAGAATTTGAAGGACACACGAAAGTGGTTTTTATTCTCAAGCCAGCAGAGAGGGGAACACAATAGGGTCATGCCCCAAGGACTGTGTACCCCCACCCCCACCCATGAAGAGTCTAGGGGCTTATATAAGGCAAGGGCTCACAGTCAGGCGTCAGTGAAGAGGAACAAAGGGAATAGGATCTAGATTTCTTCCTCATGCATTTTTTCAAAGACAGTCATAGATTGAAGTCAATAACCCAGTACTGACTCTGGCAGTTGAAGTGGCCCTGCAGCCTTCTTTCTTATATGTAAGTACAAAGGGGAGCGTATTGTAAGGGTAAACACCAGATACGGGATGTATGTAGCAGAGTCCAAGGGAAAAATGTTACTTGTAGCTCCTGCAGAATTAAGGAGCAGAAAAGCAAACTCAGTCACAGACATTCAGGAGTTAAAGCAAAAAAAAAAAAAAAAAAAAAAATACTAGGAATGTTCAGTGCTGCTCACTGTTTTCTTTATCTCCTTTGTTTTCTAAAAAAAGGGAAAGAATAAAAAAACTCATTCCTCTTTTTTTCCTTTGCATGTATTCTCAGTCACTTCAGTCATGTCCAACACTTTGTGACCCCATGGACTGTAGCCCACCAGGCTCCTCTGTCCATGGGATTCTCTAGGCATGAAAACTGGAGTGGATTGCCATGCCCTTCTCTAGGGGATCTACCCCACCCAGGGACTGAACCCACCTCTTCTACATTGGCAGGTGGGTTCTCTACTGGCTGAGCCACCAGGGGAAGCCCTCCCTGCAATAAATTCAACGAAGTTATTCATCAACAGGAAAATGAAGTCAGATTGGTGCACCTCTGCACTGAAATGCTACCCAGCCCTGAATCAGAACGGAATAATGCCAGTGACAACAGCGTGGATGGATAGAGTGAATACTATACAAAAAAAAAATAAACTCAAAATGGATTAAGGATCTAAACGTAAGACCAGAAACTATAAAAATCCTAGAAGAGAACATAGGCAAAACACTTTCTGACATAAATCACAGCAGGATCCTCTATGACCCACCTCCAAGAATATTGAAAATAAAAGCAAAAATAAACAAATGGGACCTAATTAAAATTAAAAGCTTCTGCACAACAAAGGAAACTATAAGCAAAGTGAAAAGAGAGCCTTCAGAATGGGAGAACATAATAGCAAACGAAGCCACTGACAAATAATTAATTTAAAAAAATGCAAACAGCTCCTACAGCTCAATTCCAGAAACATAAATTACCCAATCAAAAAATGGGCCAAAAATCTAAACAGACATTTCTCCAAAGAAGACTTACAGATGGCTAACAAACACATGAAAAGATGCTCAACATCATTCATTATCAGAGAAAAGCAAATCAAAACCACAATAAGGTACCATTTCATGCCAGTCAGGATGGCTACTATCAAAAAGTCTACAAACAATAAATGTTGGAGAGGGTGCAGAGAAAAGGGAAACCTCTTACACTGTTGGTGAAAATGCAAACTAGTAAAGCCACTATTGAGAA
Source organism: Tragelaphus eurycerus (assembly GCA_935064755.1). Taxonomy (NCBI): domain Eukaryota; kingdom Metazoa; phylum Chordata; class Mammalia; order Artiodactyla; family Bovidae; genus Tragelaphus; species Tragelaphus eurycerus. The sequence continues at coordinate 3,019,641 of CAKXYN010000149.1, read as the reverse complement.
CAGGGAGGATATTCCTTAAAAAACTGGAAAATAGAGCTGCCATACGACCCAGCAATCCCACTGCTGTGCATACACACTAAGGAAATCAGAACTGAAAGACACATGTACCCCAATGCTCATCGCAGCACTGCTTACAATCGCCAGGACATGGAAGCAACCGAGATGTCCATCAGCAGATGAATGGTTCAGAAAGCTCTGGTGCATATACACAATGGAATATTACTCAGCGATTAAAAAGAATGCATTTGAATCAGTTCTAATGAGGTGGATGAAACTGGAGCCTATTATACAGAGTGAAGTAAGTCAGATAGAAAAACACCAATATATATATTAACACATATATATGGAATTTAGAAAGATCGTAATGATGACCCTGTATGTGAGACAGCAAAAGAGACACAGATGTAAAGAACAGACTTTTAGACTCTGTGGGAGGAGGCGAGAGTGGGATTATTTAAGAGAATAGCATTGAAGCATGTATATTACAATATGTGAAGTAGATCACCAGTCCAGGTTTGAAGCATGAGACAAGGTGCTCAGGGCTGGTGTACTGGGATGACCCTGAGGGATGGGATCGGGGGAAAGGTGGGAGGGGTTTCAGGATGGGGAACACATGTACACCCAAGGTTGATTCATGTCAATGCATGGCAAAAAACAACTACAATATTGTAAAGTAATCAGCCTCCAATTAAAATAATTTAATTAATTAAAAAAAAGAAATTTAGTAGTTCTGTCTCCTCGTGGACATTTTTTGTAACAGAACTCTAAAAGCTGTGATCAGTTCAGTTCAGTTCAGTTCAGCTGCTCAGTCGTGTCTGACTCTTCATAACCCCATGGACTGCAGCACTCCAGTCCTCCCTGTCTATCACTGACTCCTGTACTTTACTCAAACTCATGTCCATTGAGTTGGTGATGCAACCCAAACATCTCATCCTCTGTCAACCCCCCTTGTCCTCCTGACCTCAGTCTTTCCCAGCATCATATATGTATGGGTGTGTGTGTTTGTGCACAGGAGTGGCTGGAGGGCCGGGACCACTTGGGGAAGGGAGGCACCCACCCTCATCTCCACATGGAAGTTAGGTCCCTGTGCATCAGAGCACAGAGCCCGAGGGAGCCCCTGGACTGCTCGCAGCTCACTGGGCACAGTGACAAGCCCCTCACGAGTCCTGACCTGATGCTGACACTGTGCTGGACACTGCCACTGGAGGAGGACACCTGATGACCCAGGTCTTGTGTCCTGCCCTTACATTTAGGGGGTAGGGCCATGGGCTGGTCAGAGTGGATGGACACTTTGGGATCCCAGGAAGTGCTTGGGGGACCCAGTGAGCATTTCAGGGGGCTGGTGATTTTGGGGTCCTGAGCAAAGTTCTAGGAGCCTGGTGTTTATGAAGCGGCCCTGCACTGCTCCATCCATTCACCTGAGAACTATTTCCTGAGTGCCTCTGTGCCCATCCCCACTCACAGATGTGCACGCGGTCACACAGAGCTTCCACGAGTGTCTCACTGTGGGTCCATGGGGGCAGAATCTGACCTCACTGGCACCTGCCCCACCTGCTCACCTGAGTGGACTGAGAACGCAGAGGGTGCGGCAGATCCACAGGAGGAAGTACCCCACAGAGTGGAAGCCATCGGGATGTGCAGGTGTACCCGGCTTGCTCCCTGGGGTGCTGTCCAAGGCCCCAAGGCTGGGTGACACTACTGACGAGCACTCCTGAATTTGCACTTGGAAACCAAACAGCTGGGGTTCACAGACAAGGAAAAGAAGGTAGGTGACCCACTCCTATGTACCTGGGAGATGGGAGAGTGTCTTATAAGTACAGAATTGATGTCCACAGGCAATGGGACATTATTACTCCCATCACAGTGAACCCACCACTATCTCAGGCCAGCACAAATTGTAGTATGAAGTGATTGTGACACACTGACCTGCATTCTGATGGGACAGATGTCCAGGGATGTGGAGACATGAGGGCTCAGGTATGGGCAGGTGACCTGTGTTGTGGGGAGAGTTGTGGACAGGACACCCAGTGGGCAGGTGACCTGTAGTATGGGGAGGTCTCCTCTGTGAGGGGAAGATAGACACACACCCACAGGTGTCCCGAGGATGGTGACACAGATGCACCAAAGGAGCACTATGTGACGGGGCACACACATCCACAGGTTCTCCCCACAGTGCCATGCTTGGGGTTCTGACATACTGATTTTCTGTGTGTTCTACTTGCATCTCATTGAATATTCGGATTAGAAAAAAGACTTTTATTCTGAAGGATTATTGTGAACAGGAAAGGGGATTATTAGAGGAGGATAAGACTTCTTCAGGGAGAAGGACTATTACTCTAGAGAGGGGATGATTACATAGAGGTAGGACTTTATTTGTATAAGGGGCAATATTACTGTAGAGAGATGACTAATATGATAGAGGGGAAAAACAACAATAAACGGGGCTATGACCACGTAAGGGGAAGCTACTGTGGAGAAAGTGAAAGTTGCTCAGTCATATCTGACTCTATACAGGCCATGGAATTCTCCAGGCCATAATGCTGGAGTGGGTAGCCTCTCCCTTCTCCAGTGGATCTTCCCAACCCAGGGAGTGAATCCAGGTCTCCCACAATGCAGGCAGATTCTTTACCAGCTTAGCCACCAAGGAAACCCTTACCGTGGAGAGGGGACTCATAATAAAGGAGGACCCGTACTGTAGTGGGAGACTACTACTGTGGGGGGGGGGGATTTATAATAGGAGGACTCTGATACCATGGGGGCTGTTACGTAGGGGAGGGGTTATGACAATACAGAGAACTATAATAATAAAGGAACTATTACAATAGAGGGGGACCATTCTGTAGAGGGGAACTCTTACAGAAGTTCAGTTCAGTTCAGTCGCTCAGCCATGTCCGACTCTTTGTGACCCCACGAACTGCAATGCACCAGGCCTCCCTGTCCATCACCAACTCCCAGAGTCCACCCAAACCCATGTCCATTGACATGGTGATGCCATCCAACCGTCTCAATCTCTGTCGTCCCCCTGTCGTCCTGCCCTCAATCTTTCCCTACATCAGGATCTTTTCAAATGAATCAGCTCTTTGCTTCAGGTGGCCAAAAGTATTGGAGTTTCAGCTTCCACATCAGTCCTTCCAATGAACACCCAGGACTGATCTCCTTTAGGATGGACTGGTTGGATCTCTTTGCAGTCCAAGGGATTCTCAAGAGTCCTCTCCAACACCACAGTTCAAAAGCATCAATTTTTCAGCACTCAGCTTTCTTTATAATCCAACTCTCACATTTATACATGACCACTGAAAAAAACATAGCCTTGACCAGATGGACCTTTGTTGAAAAAGTAATGTCTCTGCTTTGCTGTATTACAGAAGAGGCAGAAGCATTTATGGAGGGAGGACTCTTACCATAGAGGGGGATATTACAATAGAGGAGAACTCTCAATTTTGAGAGAGGATTATTATAGCATATGTGAGACTATTATAGTAGAGGGTGGTCTATCATTGTAGGGGGAGGCTATTACTGAACAGAAGGGACTATGACAAAGAGAGAGGGACTATTATAATAGAAGAAAACTATTACCTTAGGGGGTACTATTATAATGAATGAAGATCTATTACTGCAGACAGGAACTATTACAATAGAAAGGGACTACTGAAATTGAGGAAGACTACTACTATAGAGTGGGGACTACTATGATAGAGAAGGGAGCAGCAGAAGGGGATTATTAGTGTAGAGGGGAAACTATGACAATAGAGGCAGGACTGTTATAGTAGAAGGGGAGCTTTGACTGTGGAAGAGGAATACTGACAACAGAGGGAGATTATTAGATGAGAGAAAATTACTGCAGAAGACAGACTTATTACAATAGGGAGTGGACTATGACAGTAGAGGAGGACGTTTACTGTGGAGGGAAATTATAGCAACGGAGGACTTTTACTCTAGAAGGGGGATATTAGAGGCAGACTATTATAATATAAGGGGACTACTACAGTCAAGGAGAACTATTATTGCAGAGAGGGGACTATGACAGTCCTACTGTAGAAGGGGAACTTTGCCAATAGAGGGGAGACTATCACTATATAGTAGGACTATGACATTGAGTTGAGGGGTTATTCCAGGAGAGGAGAGACTTTTACTGCAGAGGGGAACGATTACACTAGAAAGTGAAGTATGACAATAGAGAAAGGACTGTTAGTGTATGGGGTGGAGGACTATGACAATAAAGGAGAACTATTACTCTATTAGTTCTCTAATACAGAATTATTACCCTATAGGGGAAACTGTTCGGAGAAGGCAATGGCACCCCACTCCAGTACTCTTGCCTGGAAAATCCCATGGACGGAGGAGCCAGGTAGGCTGCAGTCCATGGGGTCGCTAAGAGTCCGACACGACTGAGCGACTTCATTTTCATGCATTGGAGAAGGAAATGGCAACCCACTCCAGTGTTCTTGCCTGGAGAATCTCAGGGATGGCAGAGCCTGGTGGGCTGCCGTCTATGGGGTCGCACAGAGTTGGACACGACTGAAGCAACTTAGCAGCAGCAGCAGCAGGGGAAACTGTTACTATGACAATAGAGAGGAGCTAATAGAAGAGGAACTATTACTGTAGGGGAACTATGGCAATAGAAGGGGCATAATACAATTAAAGAGGACTATTATTACACAGGGAGGACTATGACAGTAGAGGAGCACAGTCACTGTAGAAGTGGAATTTTGAGAATAGAGGGCTATTACTCTAAACACTATGACATTAGTGTTGGTCATTCAGTCATGTCTGACTCTTTGCGACTCCATGGACTATTGCTGTGGGGGGGTGAGGGGGCATGAAAACAGAAGGGGACCGTTACTGTAGAGGGGGGACTATGACAACAAAAGGGAACTATTACTATAGAGAGGGGGCCTTAAGACTAGAGACAACCCCTGTCCATAGAGAGCAGTAAACACAAAAATAAAAGCCCAGGCATGTGTTTGCCATGAAAGGAGTCTTGATGGCATGTGAACAACAGGCCCTGAGTCAGAAGGAGCTGTGAGAGGAGGGTTCTTCCCAGGCAGAGACAGTGGCTTCAGTTGGGGCTGGGCAGGTGGAACCAGTGGGTCACAGGCCCATGTGCCGACTGGTCCTGGGAATGACTGAGTCAGCCCCAACTGATGATCCTGGGGAGGGACTGGTCTGTGTGGCCTGGTCAGAGAGGTGAGGATCTGGATCTGAGTCTTTTAAGGTGGGGTCTTTGCAGAAACTGTTTCCAGGACATGGTGAGTGAGGGAGGGTGTTCCTGGACCCTCAGATCATCTTCAGCACCATGAATAGGGGTCTGTCCCCTCTCCCACGTGAAAATACAAGGCACAGAACCTTGGGAGCAAGATCAGTGTCTGGGTGGGTGGACAAAATCTGTAGCCGCCATTCAGAAGTCATGGTTCATGTCTCCAGGTAATTGTATTTTAAATCATCTCCTTGCATGATGGAATGGCCACGCTTGGCCACACGTCTGTAAAGACTCTATAGTGATTTTACTCCTCTGTCCCCACTCCACCAGGACACCCACCCACAACAGGAGACAGGGGATACTCAGACCCTGACCAGAGGCATTCCCAGCTTCTTAGCTGCTCAGGTGGGTGCTTCATCCTGGGAGCTGGTCCAGTCACTTTTACTGCAGCAACATCCACCAGATGGAGAGAGCACCTGTGGGGAGTGAAGGGGGTGTGACATTGTGCTTGGGCTCCATCACCCCTAGGATGGAAGCCCCCATACCTGGAGACCTCACAGGCTCAACTGGGCCCCTCTCAGCCCCAAGTGGATGGAGCTGGTGCACAGAGCGAGGAAAGGGGACCCTCTGGAGAGCAACACAAGCTCTAGCCTCAGGGAGAACAGACTTGAGCTTCTGGGGTCTGTCTATTGGTCCCTATCTCCCCACTCCCTTGCTCTCCCTCAAACCCTCACTTCACCTCCTGTGTCTCTCTCTCCCCCTCACTCTGTTTCTGTCTGTCTTTCTTCATCTCTCTGTCCATTTCTCTGTGTCTCAGTCTCTCTGTCTCTAGAGCTCATCTCCCCTCTTCACCACCCCACCCTCCTTTCTCTTGGAGAGAAGTCTGCAGTTTCCCGTTTCTCAGAGCCACATCTCCACGCTGCCAGCACTGGGTCTTCTGTATGTCCTGTTTTAATTATGCAATACCCCATTTCCTTCCCCAGATCTCTGAGGCTCAGCCTCGAATGGGCTGGAAGGTGAACTTGCCCGGCTCCTTCCTGTGCTACCAAGGCGAATGCGGACTGGATGTCAGTGCTGAGTTCTTGGCTCTGGAACATGCCCCTGCACCACTTCTCCATCCCAGGTGAGGCCCCGCAGGCTCGGGTCGGCAGGGAGGCGGCTGCAAGACAGGCCCAAGTGTGGGAAGCCTCAATGCCAAACATGCACACATGCAGGCACACACAGGGACACTTAACACACACACACACACACACGCATGCACACACACACACACACACAACACACATGCACACATACTGCACACACATACATACACACACCAGCACCTTCCCTTGTCTGTTCACTTCATTCCATTCAACCCGGAAGGTATGTGAACCCCCGAGAGCCTGCCTTCAGGACACATGCCAGCCACCCTGGGGGGCGAGGTTGTGTTTTCTCAGCCACTCTGTCCCACTCCTGGGGACCCCTCACCTTTCCGCCCATGTTTTTCATCAAAGCTTGTGCAGCACCTTCTGCACTTGAGCCTTGAGGGCCCAAAGTTTAAGGGGGACTCCCACCACCAAACAACTTGGTAAGTCATACCAGAACTACCTAAATAAAATGAGGAACCTCTGACTCCAGCCAGTTTCGTTGCAAAAAGTGCTGCAAAGCTCAGCCATGGGCGGGCATCTCGACTTGGGGATGCCCAATGGTGACCAGGCAGGTGGACACTTCCAGGGTGACACTGCTGAGCTCAGGCCATCAGACACCGTGGCCTGGGAGGGGAGGGTTCCTGCCAGAGAGCACCCTGCTCATCTTCTCAAAGTGCAAACATGCCGAATTCTCCACCGGCACTCCTCTGGCCATGCAGACACTGGGCCCTGACCTGGCTCTGTGACCCTGGGCACTGCCCACTGGGAGTGCACAAGGACAGTTGGACAAACAGGAAGTGCTGTTTTCTATGGAAGGCAGCTTTAGACTCTCTCACCCTCTTGACAGCTGTGAGGTTCTATGCCAGCCACACAGCCTTTCTCTTGAGGGTGTGGAACAGACAGGGAACTGTGGACCCAGTCTCTCAGCCCTTCTGGGTGCTTCCCCATAGGGAAGGCTATGGGGCCCCCACAAGGAGGAGGCTTCCGAGTCTTCAGGCCTCCTCTACCCACAGAGGGGCCCTTGGCTGCTCTTATTCCTGTACCTCTTACATAATAAATCATGATGCCTCTCCCCCAAGCCCAGCCACCACTCATCTGCTTCTGTCTTTGTAAATTTGCCTATTCTGGACATCTTTTATAAATGGACACATACAATGTGTCCTTCTGTGTCTGCTTCTCTCACTGACCATCGTGTGTTCAAGGTCCATCCATGATGTAGCCTGTGTAAGAACTTCACTCCTTTTCATGGTGAGTCATACACCACTGTGTGCATACCACATGCTGCTGACCCACCCATCCATCCATCCACTCACACACCCAGCCATCCACTCATCTATCTGTCCATCCACCCACCCACCTATCCACCCACTCATCCATCCATCTAACCACCCACCCATCCATCCATAAATCCATCCATAAATCTACCCATTCATCATCCATCCATCCACTGACCAATCCATCATCCACCCATCCACTGATCGTTCCATCCACCCACCCACCATCCATTCATCCATCCATACACTTATCTATCCACCCATCCATTCACTCTTCTGTAACATCATCAAATCAAATTATATTGTGAACTTGTAAATCCTCCTCCCCATCCCTTGACCCTGAGAATAAAGAAGAAGAAAGAGAGAGAGAGAGAGAGAGAGAGAGAGATAAAGCTATTTCAATCCTATGTTCAGAGGTGGAAGGGAAGGATTTCTGGATTGTCCCCAGGTGACTGCTAAAGTGTGAATCTCCCCACACTGTCTCTGAAACAGATCACACAGATTTAAAAGGAAAAAGAATAAATGAAACTACACATAAATGACCATAAATAAATGACCACAACACTGGTGTCATAAAGTCTGAAAATACTAAGAATAACTTCAAAATACTTGTAACTAGAGAGGGTCTGTCTGTGCTCAGTCGTGTCTGGCTCTGTGTAACCCCATGGACTGTACCCGCCAGGCTCCTCTGTCCATGGGATTCTCCAGGCAAGAATAATGGAGTGGGTTGTCATTCCCTTCCCAGGGGATCTTCCCCACCCAGGGATCAACCCTGCATGTTTTGTGCCTCCTGCTTTGGCAAGCGAGCTCTTTGCCATGAGCAACAACTGGGAAACAACAAACCATAAAATCAAAAGCCATCTTAAGCCTTTCCTGTCCAAAAATGGGATTCCTTAAATAAATTACCTTTCACTTTCTCACATCTGCAAAGACCCCATTTTGAGACAAGATTCAGTTCCCAGGACTCAGTGGATATGACCTTCAGGACTCCCCCATGTCCCACAGCGCTATAGCTGTGCATGTTTAGGGTGGCATGGGGGCGCAGAGGGCAGGCTCAGGGGGTGACATGTCCCCCACCTGGTTTGCCTGCAGGGAACCACGGCACAATGGCATACTGCCTGAACAAGAAGTCACCCATCTCTCACAAGGAGCTGAGGCTGCTGCAGCTTCTGGGCCAAGTGCTGCCATGTGTCACCCTGCCCGTGGTGCTTAAGTGATCCACCACCCAGGTGAGAGTCTGTGGGCATGCCCGGGCCCTGGACCCAGCTCCAGCCACTAGTGTCACCCACAGTGGGCGGTGTCCTTATACCTGTTGAGGAAACGGGATTGAGACCAAACCTGCTGTAAAGCAGAATTGTTTAGTTGGTCAGTCATGTCTGACTCATTGTAACACCATGGACTGTAGTTGGCCAGGCTTCTCTGTCCATGGGATTCTTCAGGCAAGAATAATGTAGTGGGTTGCCATGCCTTCCTCCAGGAGATCTTCCTCACCCAGAGAGCTTCCAAGAAAGGTAGGAAAGGACACAGCTTCACTGTGGAACCAGCCTGAAACCAAAAAGGGGACCCATGGACTAACAGCATCACCTTCTGAAGTCACAGAGGCTGGGTGAGCTAGGAGGGGAAGGGGGAGGGGTAGGTCCTGCACTTTGTGCAGCTGAGCTGACACCAGAGCTCCTTCCTGGTCCCAGGTGAGCAATAGCTGAGTTCCCATGTCCTCTGAGGTGGGTTTGCATTTGCACCCTGGCACCCCCTCCCGGGAGACTTTTTGGTGGCCCAGATGGTAAAGAATCACCTTGCAATGCAGGAGACCCAGGTTTGATCCCTGGGCTCGGAAGGTCCTATGGAGGAGAAAATGGCACCCTACTGTAGTATTCTTACCTGGGAAATCCCATGGACAGAGCAGCCTGGCAGGCTACAGTCCATGGGGTCACAGAGTCGAGATGACTGAAGAGACTGAGAACACAGGCATGCACTCACACCCCTCCCCTGTAGTGCTTCTCCAGGGTGGATTGGGGGTTTTATGGGGTGGAGAGAAGCTGGGGTGGGAGGCAGTCATTGTGGAGGATGGAGAGGAGTCAAAGGCGGGGGCCATGTCTGTGGGGAGGGGGCACCCAATTGACAGCAGTCCTGTCACTGGCACACACGTTAGCCAGGGGGTGGATGCAGGATGGAGTAGAAAACCCACCTGGACCCAGGTGCGAGCTGGAGCAGGGGCCCACCTTGAGGGGACAGATGGCCCCCACCTTCCTGTACCTGCACTTGAGGGGCACTCATATTCCTGGTTTTTCTGCTCCAAGGCTCCTCCTCCCAAGAGGATAAGAAGCTGTCAACCACAGCTCTAGCCTTGTGTAATTGTTTCCTCCTGGGAGGTTACAGATTGCTGGAATCCTCCTCAGGGGATTTGATTGGCAGAGAGCCAGGGCTGGAATGTGGACAAGCTGCATTCCTGTTTGCATCAGAGCCTGAAGCCTGGGTTAAGAGATCACACCCAGAGCAGGGAGCGAGCAGGAGGGGGTCCACCAGAGCCCGGGAGTCCTGCAGGAGTGGGGTCCCTCTGTTCTGAGGGTCCCTTGGCGCTGGATCCCTACAGGGCTGGGTCCCTCCATCCTGGGGGGCCTCGATGCTGTGGTCTCAAGTTGTATGGCTGCCAAAGAGACCTGGGTGTGTGCAGGGTGGGGGGCATGGATGGTGGTTTTCAGAGGGTGTTGAAGATCAGGGGCTGCAGCAGCACTTCATTTAATTCTTGTAGAGGTCAATGGCAAGTGCCTGTGTGTAGCTGACAATATTCATATGAATCTTTGCTTTTTCTTTTAATTTGGATTGGGGAGGGGTCTGTGACTTCCTTTCCCATATTTTTATCCATATATATATATTTTTTTCTTTTTCCATTATGACTCTATGTAGAGAACACAGTACCATTTTCTGATACCAGTTTATGTTACGGAGAAGGAAATGGCAACCCACTCCAGTGTTCTTGCCTGGAGAATCCCAGGGAGAGGGGAGCCTGATGGCCTGCCATTTATGGGGTTGCACAGAGTTGGACACGACTGAAGTGACAGCAGCAGCAGCAGTTTATGCTAATATTAGTTTTTTTCTTTTTCTTTTATTTTGGATCAGATCAGATCAGTCGCTCAGTCGTGTCCGACTCTTTGCGACCCCATGAACCGCAGCACGCCAGGCCTCCCTGTCCATCACCAGCTCCCGGACGTCACTCAGACTCACACCCATCAAGTCAGTGATGCCATCCAGCCATCTCATCCTCTGTCGTCCCCTTCTCTTCCTGCCCTCAATCCCTCCCAGCATCAGAGTCTTCTCAAATGAGTCAACTCTTCGCATGAGGTGGCCAAAATACTGGAGTTTCAGCTTTAGCATCATTCCTTCCAAAGAAATTCCAGGATTGATCTCCTTCAGAATGGACTGGTTGGATCTCCTTGCAGTCCAAGGGACTCTCAAGAGTCTTCTCCAACACCACAGTTCAAAAGCATCAATTCTTCGGCGCTCAGCCTTCTTCACAGTCCAGCTCTCACATCCATTCATGACCACAGGAAAGACCATAGCCTTGACTAGGTGAACCTTTGTTGGTAAAGTAATGTCTCTGCTTTTGAATATGCTATCTAGGTTGGTCATAACTTTCCTTCCAAGGAGTAAGCGTCTTTTAATTTCATGGCTGCAGTCACCAACTGCAATGATTTTGGAACCCAGAAAAATAAAGTCTGACACTGTTTCCACTGTTTCCCCATCTATTTCCCATGTAGTGATGGGACCAGATGCCATGATCTTCGTTTTCTGAATGTTGAGCTTTAAGCCAACCTTTTCACTCTCCACTTTCACTTTCATCAAGAGGCTTTTTAGCCCCTCCTCACTTTCTGCCATAAGAGTGGTGTCATCTGCATATCTGAGGTTATTGATATTTCTCCCAGCAATCTTGATTCCAACTTGTGTTTCTTCCAGTCCAGCATTTCTCATGATGTACTCTGCATATAAGTTAAATAAACATGGTGACAATATGCAGCCTTGACGTACTCCTTTTCCTATTTGGAACCAGTCTGTTGTTCCATGACCAGTTCTAACTGTTGCTTCCTGACCTGCATACAGATTTCTCAAGAGGCAGATCAGGTGGTCTGGTATTCCCATCTCTTTCAGAATTTTCCATAGTTTATTGTGATCTACACAGTCAAAGGCTTTGGCATAGTCAAGAAAGCAGAAATAGATTTTTCTGTAACTCTCTTGCTTTTTCCATGATCCAGCGGATGTTGGCAATTTGATCTCTGTTTCCTCTGCCTTTTCTAAAACCAGCTTGAACATTAGGAAGTTCACGGTTCACATATTGCTGAAGCCTGGCTTGGAGAAGTTTGATCAGTACTTTACTAGTGTGTGAGATGAGTGCAATTGTTCGGTAGTTTGAGCATTCTTTGGCATTGCCTTTCTTTGGGATTGGGATGAAAACTGACCTTTTCCAATCTTGTGGCCACTGCTGAGTTTTCCAAATTTGCTGGCATATTGAGTGCAGCACTTTCACAGCATCATCTTTCAGGATTTGGGATAGCTCCACTGGAATTCCATCACCTCCACTAGCTTTGTTCGTAGTGATGCTTTCTAAGGCCCACTTGACTTCACATTCCAAGATGTCTGGCTCTAGGTCAGTGATCACACCATCAAGATTATCTGGGTCGTGAAGCTCTTTTTTGTACAGTTCTTCTGTGTATTCTTGCCACCTCTTCTTAATATCTTCTGCTTCTGTTAGGTCCATACCATTTCTGTCCTTTTTCGTGCCCATCTTTGCATGAAATGTTCCTTTGGTATCTCTGATTTTCTTGAAGAGATCCCTAGTCTTTCCCATTCTGTTGTTTTCCTCTATTTCTTTGCATTGATCACTGAAGAAGGCTTTCTTATCTCTTCTTGCTATTCTTTGGAACTCTGCATTTAGATGTTTATATCTTTCCTTTTCTCCTTTGCTTTTCGCTTCTCTTCTTTTCACAGCTATTTGTAAGGCCTCCCCAGACAGCCATTTTGCTTTTTTGCATTTCTTTTCCATGGGGATGGTCTTGATCCCTGTCTCCTGTATAATGTCACGAACCTCATTCCATAGTTCATCAGGCACTCTATCTATCAGATCTAGGCCCTTAAATCTATTTCTCAAATCCCAAAATCTTATTTTGGATAGAGAGAATCTATTATTTTCTTTCCTATTTTTTATCCTTATGTTTTTTTTTTTTTCTTTTTCCATTATGACTCCTTGTAGAGGACACAGTACATTTTCTGCTATGAATTTATATTAGGGCTTCCCTGATGGCTCTGTTGGTAAAGAATCTGCTTGCAATATGGGTGACGTGGGTTGGATTCCTGGGTTGGGAAGATCTGGAGAAAGGAGTGGCAACCCACTCCAGTAATCTTGCCTGGATAATTCCATGTACAGATGGGTCTGGTGGGCTACAGTCCATTAGATTGAAAAGAGTTGGAAACAACTGAGCAACTTTCACTTTTCAATTTGTGTTAAAGTTATTTTTGCTTTTTCCTGTCTTATTTGTGTGGTGGACAGATGTTTCTTCCTTTCATTCTCTCCCCTTGATTCCTTCTTGCCTTCCTAGTGCTGTTTGTGGGGTGGGCAAAGACCTCTGTGGGTCTTGTTTGTCCTCATGTCCAAGGGTCCAGCTTGGGTGTCGTGGAGCCTGGGCTCTTGAACCCACAGGAAGGTTTCACCCAGGGACTGCCTGAGAGGAGGGTGAGGCTGGACTCTGAGGGGAACACCCCCACCAAAGACCACATTCTGGACCTGGGCTCTGTGCTACCCGTGACCAGTGACCATGGAGACCCTGTTCCCAGAAACAGGGCCTCAACCCTTGCAACACCAACACTGTTGATTTCACAGTGGTCGATGTGGCCCTCAGTTACACGTCCTAAGTATATGTCCAGCTTCTGAGTGCGGGGCCACCCTCTGTGCCCAGCACATGTGACCGACCTCTATGTGCAGGTGCTGAGCATCATGAAGGGTCCACTCCCCCTTAGAAGACCTGACATCTAAGGGGACAGACACATGTCCACTCCAGGCAGGAGAGGGCTGACCTCTGAAATCAGTCACTTAGAATTTCTGACCAACATGCATTTCTGAACTCACACCTATACCCCTGGCCTCTGGTGTGTCTCCCAGAATTTGGCTATACCAGGTCCCTGACACGTCTTTTCCTGTGTCCAGTTTGAGGTGTTCAGTCTATTCTCTCAGCCGCTGGCAAAGTCACTTAATGTTTCAGTCTGGCCTTAGCCCCCAGTGTCGCCACCACAGAACCTAATGACCCTTTGGGTCTGGAGGTTCCATCCTGGGCCTCTGTGCACATGTACCCTGCTGGCTTCGCATGCTCCCTGGAGTACAGACTTCACACAATACTATAAGCACTGCTCTCTGCTGCTGTGCACGCACACACACACACACACACACAGGCATATCCATGCATACACAGACCCTGAACACATGCACACCTGTGTGTGCACCTGTACCTACAGGAGCATGTACACACACACAGAGACCAGAGCAATGCCACGGCTCCCCACTGCCAATCAGGAGAGGCTGGGTCCCTTGAGAGCAGGCACCATGCTTTATGTCTTTTTGTGTCAGGACCACCCAACCCATTTCTAGAGTGGCTGTGCTGGGAGAAGTCCCAGCCATGGCCCTCTGTCTCTCACTACAAGGCCCTTCTCCTCCACCCTCACCCAGAACACCCTCACAGAGATCTCAGAATGGCTGGAGAACCACCTCCAAGTACGTGTTTATCCTGGCGTCCAGGAACTTCAAGGGCATGAAGGAAGACCTGTACGAGTTCCTGATGGGCTATATCAAGAACATCTTTGGGGACATTCTGTGTCCCTGTGGGGTGAGCAGGGGCCACAGGCTCCCCATACTCTTGGCAGTGGGGGCAGTGTGAGCACTAGGCTTCACTGTAATCAGACTATGCACTCGCTGTGTGAGGCTGATTCAGGCACCAGGTGATGCTGCTCATGGAACCCCAGTAATCCACCCACCACTGTCTCCACTCAAACACCCCAATAACCAGCCCATCACTGGCCACAGGCACTCTTAATAATACACCTTGCCCGGTCGCTATTCAGACACCCCCAAAATTCATCAATCATGCCTCAAGATGCCCCAGTAATCCACCTGCCACTCAGGCACCTGAATAATCAACCCATCACTGCTCAAGACACCCAAATAATCTACCTACCACTGTCTCCAAACACCCCAAAAGTCTACCAATCACTGCTCAAGACACCCCAGTAATCTACCCACTAGTGCCTCTACTCAGACATGCCAGTAACCCACCCATGACTATCTCTTCTCACAGAGAACCCAATAACCAGCCCATCACTGCTCATAGACACCCTAATAATCCACACATCACTGTAGCTTCTCGGACACCCCCAATAACTGACACACCGTGTCACAAGGGACCACAATAACCCCTGTGCACATGTCTCATGGGCACCCAGATGATTCTTCCCCCAGGAGGTGCCGACTCTGCACCACTGGGGTCCCAGAGCCAGCAGGTAATCCGGTCGTGCAAGAACGAGTCATCCATGAGAGAGCATGCAGAACTGTGGCCCAGTATCCCCTACTGGTGGGGGAACCAAGTGAAGCCCCAAGACCTCATCCACTACTTGGAGCACATGAAAAGCTGCAGCCACCCAGGTGAGTGCCACCTTCCCACCGGGACACCTGGTCACTTGCATGTCCTAGCACTTGGGGCTGGCTTTGGGTTCAAGTGGAGAAATGGAACAGGACGTATTAGGGGACGTTATTCTGTTCACCACATGGGAAGCAGGGCGTGGACATCCTTGTGGATGATACTGTGTCCACCACAGGGGGTCAGGATGTAGACAGGACGTGAACATCCATGCAGACATTATTGTGTCCACCACATGGGGCCAGGATGTGGACATCTTTGGGGTCACTGTTCAGCCCACCTGCCCTCTGTAACAGGAGAAATTCATGAGTCAAAACCTCTGTGAGCCCCTGCTGTCTGAACTTTGGTCTGTTGGACATCTGAATCTCTGACCACTGCGGAAGCCAGAATCTGGGTGGGTGATGGCACAGCTTGGTGACTTCGTGGGCAGGTGACTCATGGGTTAGGGCTCACATGGGTGGGTGACTGCGTGGGTGGGTGACCCCATGGGTTACTGGTCACACTGGAGGGAGACCGTGTGCGTGGGTGACTGGTTTGAGTTGCTGGCTGCAGGGTGGTTTACCATGTGAGTTGCTGACCGGGTGAGTGGGTGACCGCGTTGGTGGGTGATGGTGTGAGTGGGTATTCATGTGGACAGGAGACTGCATGAACTCGCAGGTTAGTGACCCCATGGGTGGGTAACCACATGGGTTGGTGGCCACGTGGAGGGATCACCGCATGGGGTAGTGACCCCGTGGGTGGGTGACCATGTGAGTCGGTGACCACATAGTTTGGTTGGCCACATGACTCTGTGGGTTAGTAACTACACATGTGAGCGGCTGACCCCACAGCCCACACGATGAATAGCAGCCCCTCTCTTGTCCCAGGCAGGCTGTTTGTGGCCAGCATCAACTTCACAGAAAACCTAGAGTCTGTCTGCGTCTCGTCCCTGGAGAAGCTGACCCAGTGGGGCTCCCCTAACTTTGCACATGGATGAGGGGCCAGTGCCCGGGGTCGGCCGCCAGCTGTACCAACATCGCAGGCAACTTCATCTGGGCCTACGGGTTTGTTGGCGATGCCATCGGGTTGAACGTGAAGCTGCATCTGGGCTGACGGACGGCACATGTGTGGAGCTGGGCATCGCGGATGCTGTGTCTCAGTCATGTGCTGTGACATTACTGGTCTGAACCAGAAGCCGCCTTGGGGCTGACGGATGGCGGGCTGAGGAGCTGGGCATTGCTGAGGCTGATTCTCATTCGCATCCTGTGATGTCTCTGGGCTGAACTGGAAGCTGTTTTGGGTTTGATGGACGGTGCATAGGTGGAGCTGGGTATCACAGAGGCTGCGTCTCAGTCACGTCTTGTGACGTCACCAGCCTGAACCGGAAGACGCCTTGGGGGTGCCAGACGGCACATTGAGGAGCTGGGCTTTTCAGGGACTATTCTCAGTGCTGTCCTGAGGGGCTGTCTGGTCATCCATCGGCCCATGCATTGAATGTGGGTGACTGCAGAGGCGGGGCCAGGTGGCAGGGTCCATGGTCTCCTCGGTCCTCCTCGTGTCTCTGAGAATGCAGGGTGTGAGGTGATGATTAAAGGTGAGTGCATGATTTGTACAATCACTCCTCAGGGAGATACACCTGGTTCTCGGGTCTATGGCTTCCCCATGGGAGAGGCTGGGGTGCCCCCTCCCACTGGGCGCTGAGAGTAGCTGACCGTGACCCCCAGCTGGGGAGGGGAGGAGGCACTATGACATAGTGTCCATAAGAGAGGACGAGCGCATAGTGATCCCACTGAGAAATCCCTTTTATTAGATAAGGGACTTCCCTGGTGGCTCAATTAAGAAGGCCTTCTTATCTCTCCCTGCTAGTCTTTGGAACTGTGCATTCAGGTGGCTATATCTTTCTGTGTCTCCTTTGCTTTTCTCTTCTCTTCTCATCTATTTGTCAGGCCTCCTCAGACTTTGCCTTTTTGCATTTCCTTTTCTTGTGGATGGTTTTGATCACCACCTCCTGTACAATGTTAGGAACCTCCATCCATAGATCTTCTGGTACTCTGTATGGCAGATCTAACCCTTGAATCTATTTGTCACTTCCAATGTATACTCACAAGGGATTTGAATCAAGCAAAGAGAGAGAGGAAACAAATAGAATGGGAAAGACTTAGAGATCTCTTCAGGAAAATGAGACATGCTAAGGAACACTTCATGCAAAGACAGGCACAATAAAGGATAGAAACGTTATGGGCCTAACTAAAGCAGAAGAGATTAAGAAGATGTAGCAAGAATATACAGAAGAACTGTTTTAAAAAATCTAAATACGTGTACACCTGTGGCAGATGCATGTTGACGTATGGCAAAACCAATACAATATTGTAAAGTAAAAAAATAATAATAATAATAAAAATTAAAAAATCTAAATAACCTGGATAACCACGATAGTGTGATCACTCACCTAGAGCCAGACATCCTGGAGTGCACAGTCAAGTGGGCCTTAGGAAGCAGCAGTACGAACAAAGCTGGTGGAGGTGATTAAATTCCAGCTGAGCTCTTTCAAATCTGAAAAGATGGTACTGTTACAGTGCTGTACTCAATACGACAGCCAGTTTGGAAAACTTGGAAGTGGCCACAGGACTGGAAAAGGCCAGTTTTCATTTCAGTCCCAAAGAAGGGCAATGCCAAACAATGTTCAAACTAATGCACAAATGCATTCATTTCACATGCTAGCAAGGTAATACTCAAAATCCTTCAAGCTAGGCTTCAACAGTATGTGACCTGAGAACTTCACCGTCCACACATTCAAACAGTTGATTCTAAATACACAGTGATGCCACAAAGATGATCAAGGCAAGACACACAATGTGATTTTATTTATGTCTAAATCAGTGAAACAAAATATTCACTGCAAGGTACAAACTTTTTAGCATTAAAAATCTTGTATTTGAATATGAAATATCCTGCTGAAATTTAAAAATATGTTTAAAGTGAAATTCAATCTTAATTGTCAATTATTTTGAGACTATGGATAAAAGAAAACAAAATTACATTCATTGGGGCTGCTTCAGTTCAGTTCAGTCACTCAGTCATGTCCAGCTCTTTTCATTGAGGGCTGCTTAAACTTTCACAGATGTTTTTTCTTAAAACTTCCCTTACAGTTTTACTGTCTTAATTAGATATAGAATGATCAGTAGATTTTATACTATGTTTGTTTTTTGGACATTTTAATTTCCTTTAATTTGTGAATGTAACTAGAATGGTTTTCCATTGAGTATTAAACATTGCTCCTCTCTCTTGTGTGGAACACACTGTTTACACTACTGTTGGGAGACATTTTATTGCCTAAAATCTTTTATAATTCAGCTCTAAAATTTAGTTTTTTTATTGTTTCTTTTGCTTTGTTTAAGCTGACAATTTTCTCATCTATTTTTAGTATCTTCAGAGTTTCTGTTAGGAATATGTATCTGCTGTTGTTTCCTTGAACAGTCATGTCTGGCTCTTTGCCACCCCATGGACTGTGAACCTACCAGTCTCTTCCGTTCACAGGGATTCTCCAGGCAAGAATATTGGAATGCGTTGCCATGCTCTCCTGCAGGGCATCTTCCTGACTCAGAGATGGAATTCACATCTGCTACGGCTCCTGCACTGCAGGCGGATTCATTACCAGTGAGTGAAAATAGATCTTGTGTACATGAAATGCACTTTAATAATGAAGATTCATAATTGTTGAAAGCAAAAATGGAGAAGCCCAAACAAGCATTTATCTTTCATCAATTAATAATAAGAAAAAAATCCCTTCATTTCAATTTGCCTTCATTTATTTTTTCAATTAACTTTTAATTGAAGGATAATTGCTTTCCAGAATTTTGTTGTTTTCTGTCAAACTTCAACATAATAGTCTTTCTTAACTCATAGTTTCTCTTCAATATCATCTTATTCTGTGTAAATAACTTCTTGTAACATTTCTTACAGACAAGGTATCTGCTGAGAATGAATTCCCCAATTTTTTGTTCATATGAGAATATCTCTTCTCCTTTGTTTTTGAAGGATAATAGTCCTAGTTGTAGAAATTAATTTCAGTAGATTAAAAAAAACCACATATTTATTGGCATGTTGTACCTGTACCATGAATTTACTAGTTAAACTGTATAATTTATTGATTTGTAACTTATTCATAGGTTCAATAACCATAACCACAGCCTCATTCTAGAATATTTTCATCACTCCAATGGGAAACACTCTCCAGTTGGCAGACATTTTCCATTTCCCCCTTCATCTGAGCCCTTGTATCCACTCCTCTATTTTCCATCTTTAGAGATTTACCTAATCTGGGACATACTCATTCACATGAACAGAATAATGCAATACACAGCCTTCTGCTCCTGGCTTCTTTT